>OY288108.1:68307706-68431400 GCA_958431115.1 Syrphus vitripennis
TTTTTCTTTGTGACTACCCCACTTTCAAGTCTACACTCGTCTCCACTTCAGGTTGGAAAAAGCTTCCGTCCGTCTCATCAGAGGTCGCGTCGTTCGTTCCTCTTCATAGTAGTACTATTCTATTTGATATACAATGCTACCCCACTCTCAAGTCTACACTCGTCTCCACGTCAGGTTGGAAAAAGCTTCCGTCCGTCTCATCAGAGGTCGAGTCGTTCGTTCCTCTTCATAATAGTACCTTTGTACATTGTATATAAATTTGCATAGTACTATCATCAGCACGTTCCACCACGTCGGCCCCAAGCGATCACAGCGCATACTAATTTTCTGGTTGCTGTTTCTGTGTATATACAAGTGCGCCCTCAGACGACCACAGCGCACAACTCAAAAATCATCGTGATGATAGTACTATGCAAATTGATATACAATGCCTTTGTATATAAAAACTATAGTACTATGATGGTGGAAGTCGAATGGGGCGACATCTAATTTACCTATGCAACCCTAGCTCAAATTCGAAGAGGGGATATTTTGTAGACATTTTTTTTTGCCAGTGTGGAGTGTAGAATAGAATATTTTAAGAAAGGGAAGGCATATTGAGTATTTAGGAGAGTAGGAGTGAATAAGGGAGAATATAAGGAAATGGCTACAATGAAAGAAAAGATAAATGGGACTAAGGGAAAATCTGTTTTGGTTTCGTTTGCTTACATTTTTTTTGGTGGGTTTTGATAGTTGTTGTTGGTTTTGTTTACATTTTTCTGTCGTTATTTTGCAGGTACTTGGTACACAAAGAGATGGAGAAAATTGACAACGTTGCTTTGGTTTTCGTTATTTTGGTTGGTATTTTTGAAGTTATAAAATAAAAAAATGGTGAGGTGTTGTTATATACAGTGCTGGGCAATAAAACATCGCCCAACGAAAAGAATACGAAATGTTTTATTTTATTTTTTCAGTTTCAATGGTAGATGACAGGGAGGTAATTTAAGAAAGATTATTAAAAACGCCTGACTTGAGGTCAGGTTTTTAATAACATAGTATGTATTTTATTTTTGAAGTTATATGCTTCTAAAAATTTTATAAATGTACGCATACCTTCATATAATTATAAAAAATCAAAAACTATTGAAAATTCACGAAAAAAGTACCTACATATGTTCTTGAAAAATAAAACAAGAACAAATTATTTTTCCATTAACTTTCTAAAAATATAAATTTTATCAACATCAGTTAAGAACCTAATTTTTGCTGAATTATTTCAAAAAAAAACATCAATTATACAATTTTCGACTTTTGAACACTCGTAGCATCTTAAATAGATTTTTTGAATTTTGAAATGCAATACAGCTATCATTTCAAAGCACTTGCCTGGTAATTCTAATTGAAACGGATTTTAATTGCAATTACCTATACACTACAACATTTTGAATTCTGAAAATAAAACGTTCACTAGTCTTAAATAATGTTTTCTGTGTGGTTTTGAAAACCATTTTAGATTTTAGTAAAAATTCAAAAAATAACCATATAAATTTAATTTATTTTCTTTTTTCATTTTCCGGTCATTGAACTGACGAAATAAGTAAAATTTCGGAATTTTTTTCGTTTATTTTTTTATTAATTTTTTTTTCTAAAAACAGAAAGAGAACATAATTTATGACTAAAAAACATTTGAATTATCGAAAAAAAAAAACAATACAGAAAATTTGAAAATTTAATTTTTATTGTTCCCACTTACAGATTGAAAAAAAGTTAAATAATATTCCTATAGCTTTTTATATGTAGGTATATTGGCTTTGTGCTATGTGCATATAAAATCAGAGATTTTTTGCGTGATTTGAGGGTGGATATAAATGTCCTTAAGTGCCTACTTATAAAAATAGTTTTTTTTTGCAAGATTTCAGGAAAGATACCTACCTACTTATTTTAAAATTTGTATTTTATTATTTTCATTTATTTTCATTGTACCTACCTAATGATAATGGGGTTCTCACTTACAGACAATCTACCTCACAATCTAAGCAGCTACAGTAATAAGTTACAAAAATCAATTTAATTATCAATCCTGAAATCTTCCAAATAAAACAAAACACAAATAATTACCTACCCTCAAAATCTTGCCATTGATTTCAATGCATTCAAATTGGAACAAAAAAAATTCTACCTTACACACAGAAAATAAAGCACAGAAAAAAAAACCAAAAAATGAGAAAAATCAGAGTGAAGTAGATATGAAGGTCAGACATATATTTTTTGCTCGTCAGCATGGAAAAGGCAAAACAGAAAAACAGATGGCATTTTTTCTTATTTTCTTATTCTTTTTGACCTTCCTTTTAATTTTGCATTCCCCCAACCAAAGAAAATAGTATTGTCTTCTCGCTCCTACTCCCAATTGCCGTCGTTCGAAAAATTCCCCTACAAGTCTACACCTAAAAAAAGAGCTGACAGCAGCGCCACCACCAGGACCTCTGCAACCCTAAAAAAAACTGGCCATGATAGTACTCTTTGTATATGAATACTAGTTTTCATATACAAAGTAGTACTATAGTTTCTATATACAAAGATAGTACTATTCAATTCCATATACAATGAGCGGCACCACAAGGGTCTGAGCAACATTAAAAAAAACTCGCCATGATAGTACTATAGTTTTCATATACAAAGTAGTACTATGTTTTTCATATACAAAGGTATGACCAAGAACAAACTAGAAAAAGTGACAACTGATAAGTTAAATGACATAAGAAAAACAAAGAGTTCTTTTTTGGTACTTTTTCAATAAAAAGTGTACAATCAAATCAACGAAGTAAGAGGGCATTTCTCATAAATGGAGAAACTTGCCAAAAAGGTCAAACACATCATTTCAGAAATACAAACAGATTAGCGTTTTGACATTTGTATCCTTTCGTGAAATTTTTCGAATTTTTCGTTAGACAGTAAATAATTCAATTTAACATCCGGATTTCCTCCCACATTTTCGAAATAAAGAAAATAGAAAATGGCTATCTTCGAATTAGTTGAAGTTAAATCAAACATCAAAGCCAACTTCACTACGTAGTGGCAGCCCTCTGCGTGTGTTTGTGTGTGAGTAGACCGAAAGAACTTAAAAGAAAAATTGCAATTCCGCATCAATCGTGTGAAAACTGAAAAATCTCTCAAAATTAATCATTAACAATTTTTTTCCTGCAAATAAATTTTAATTTTTATATAAAAAAATACAGGCCCAAAAATAAAATTTACCATCAATCAAGTAACTATAAAATATTATTGCCAAAAATTATTTTTCCGTTCACGTATGATTCACGCAATTTTTTTAAGTTATTTCTTCTTCCATTGTAGAAAATTCTACAAATCAAAATGACGTCCCTCGAGCCACATGTAAATCGTCTTCAAAACTTCAAAAACAAAGGAAAAGACCAAGATGTAATTATTTTGTTAATAATTTAATTTGAAATGTGCATTTAATATTGTTTACTGACATTTTTATAAAATTTGGATATTGTTGCCCTAGGGAAATTACAAATTGACATTTTCTTAACTGCAAGGGCGAATTTTAGTTTTTTTTTCTTTCGCCCTTTTATGTGAAAATAATGAACAAGTTTTCAGCTGAACCGCATACGATTTTCAATATTTTTTTAGGAAGAAAATACTTAGTAAAATTTCTAATTTTTTTTTTCGTTCGATTTTTTCTCATCTTTGTCATGGCCCAATAGGAGATGCGAAGACGGCGCAATGAAGTTACCGTCGAACTACGAAAAAATAAGAGAGAAGAGACAATTTTCAAGCGGCGTAACGTACCAACTGGAGATTCGGTGACAGACGAGGACGACCCACTGTCAACTGCGGTCAATCTGAAGAAGTTAGCAGAAGCTGCCGCCGACTCATTGAATCCCGATAAGCAGTTATCTGCTGTTCAAGCTGCTCGCAAGCTTCTGTCATCCGATAAGAATCCGCCAATTAATGACTTGATCAACAGTGATATTCTTCCAATTTTGGTTGATTGTTTAAAACGAAATGACCACACAATGTTGCAATTTGAGGCAGCTTGGGCATTGACTAACATCGCTTCAGGTACTTCTGAACAAACAAATCAGGTAAGAATACATATTTTATTGATTTGATTGTACTTGACCCAAGGTAAATTATTTGTCAATATCTTTAACTGAATTATGTAATCTCTAAGGTGTAGCGTAGGTAATACAAATCATAAATTAAACAAATTGTATAGCTTGTAAACAAGATCATTAAAAAAAAAATGGCCAAACTTCAAGTCCAACGTGAAGGAGACAAATGTAAACGAGTAAATAGTATTACTAAAATACGTCTCAAGGTTTTTTTGCGATATTGCATCTGTCAACTAAATCGACTTTTAAAACAGATGTGTATTGGAATCCATGAAGATCTTAATTCATCAAAATAATAAATGCAATAAATCTTGCTCTTTTAGTTATCTATATATTAATAAGTAGTGACCTTATTTGTGGTACAATTTCAATAGTAATTTTAAGTAGATCTACATGTTCGAATTTAGATTAAGGAAATGTAATTGTCTTACCAAATTGCGATTATTGACTAAATTGCCTTAGAATAAAGGAAAAAGAGCAAATACATTTCACGACCTTTATTTTTTTTTTAAATCAGTTTATATCCACATCGCAAAAATTTGTAACAGACTACACATTTCCTTTTTTGTTGTTCTTGAAATTATAGTGCAGATACCGTCTTAATACGATAAAATATTCTTTAATAAGAGTCAATGAAAGGATAGGTAGATAGATCGAATAAGGGAAGCCTATTCCAGAAAACGAACAAACAATATCGTTTTAGCGATAGCTATTTTATTTTCTGTACAATATAATAACAACAGAAGTCCCTCACAATGCACTCGTCACCCTTTCGAAACGTATGGCCGATCCATTGCCACTTATGTCTTTGTAAGAAAGAGCCAATGAGTCTGATCTGTTCCGCAAAATGTTGTTTCGCAGTCAACTATATACAATTTTTTTGCAGCGAATGTGACTTTCCAAGTGCTGTATCCATAAAGATTCGCGGATTGAACAGAATCATATCTCAATTTAAGTTTAAAGTTGTTTTTTCATATTTAGAATCAACTGTTAATATCTAGTTCGGTCCTGCCATCACCAA
This sequence comes from Syrphus vitripennis, assembly GCA_958431115.1. Lineage (NCBI taxonomy): Eukaryota > Metazoa > Arthropoda > Insecta > Diptera > Syrphidae > Syrphus > Syrphus vitripennis. The sequence continues at coordinate 68,312,846 of OY288108.1, forward strand.
AAATGTTGCTGCCTTTTATCTTTTTTGCACTAAGCACAGGGAGTTAAACTTAAGACAAATATTTAAAATTGCGAGCCAAACACTTCGTGACACACTTTTTCTCTGCGGCCAATAGGAATTGAAATAAACCATGGGCATTTATAAAATCCTACCAATAAACAATTTAACCCTTTCACTTACTTTGTTAGTGGGTCAGGAAAACAAAATGCGTTTAGAAAAACTAAAAAACCTGAAGTTTGTTGCTTTATTTTTTTTTTACTAACTGCTTTTAAATGATTTTAAATTTCACTTGGGTTGGAAGAGATTTAAATAAAAATATTCACTGCTCAAACTGGGAAACTGGTCGGGTTAAACTTGATTACATTTAAACTTCATCTGTCCAACTAAACTACACATTTTCACTCGGAATAAAGGGGGAGATAACTAAAAAAAGGTAAAAAAAAAAATGAATTGCTGGATACAATTTTAAACAATTCGACATTCGGTTTTATCGTATTTCTAACTAACCAAGTATGTGGCGCATTTTTGAGTGAATATAATGAATTTGGATTGAGAAGTTTAAAATACACTTGATTTAAAACTTTAGTGAAAAATATAGCATTAATTCAGTACTTCTAAAGTGTTTCCAAAAAAAATAATAGTTTCGATATAGGCTCAAAAGTTAAGTTTTGTGAAAAAAACATCTATAAAAATTTGAGCTCGTAATATTATAAACTTCCCCAACACACTTCGTTTTTCCATAGAATTTGTGTGGGAAAAAATGCTATTACTTGGATTTTTATATCTTTATTATAACTGGTTTCCAAACTTTATCTTATAGAAAAAGTAATACTCTGTAAAATGGTCTTGATATATTTTACTGTTAGCCCATTATTCGTTTGAACCAACATTCATCGAATTAAATTCGCTGCTATGTAGTGTATGTAATTAAATACAAGTTCGATTATTTAGAAACAAGTACATTTATTTAAACAAAGCTTATCAACTACAAAAGTGTTGCACACAAATCTTGTTTTCAATTGAACGTTAATATACTTCTGTAATATAAAATCTTCTTTTATTTCGTCTGCCTTATTGTTAAAAGTGTGTCGTTAAATACTAAAGTATTTAATTGAATGGAGGCAAATGTTCGCTTCATTACTCCCCTTCCAGACAAAGGCGATTAAATATTCAAAACAGAAATGTGTGTATTTAAAAAGTTATAATTTATTAATTTCATAAAAATAAGTAAATACATTTCAAAAAAAAAAATTTATACAAGTCCTAAAAAAAAAAATTTTTAGAGCAAATATATTTCCTTTGACTACCTTGACTAGAAGAATCAATAATACGTGGGATTGAGACGGTCCAAGGATACGGAAACATTTTTTCCTCTTATTTGTAAAATATTTAAAACTAAATAGCTCCTCATAAAGAGGCTTTGGACATAAGTTATTGGATGGTGCGCGGACAAAAACTTGATTGCATACTGACAGATGCTTTGGAATAAACGAAACAATGCAAGTCTTCTCTCTTTAAGCACAGACAATAAAGTTATACAGATGTCTTACCCTCATGGAGAAAAATGGGATATGAAAATTAAATCAACAAAATAAAAGCTTTTTCAAAAGCTTATACACAATCCGAATATGCACACAAAATCTATTTTCTGAAAAGTGAGAAAAGGACAACGGAAAACTGAAAAAAATCAGTGAACCTCTTTTTGTCTCAAATGAAGAAAACATTTTTTTTGCTCTAGGTTGTGGATGCGATTGCGTGCCGATGCATGCCGCGCCACCAACGCCGGCACCATTGCGCCGCGTTCGGTAGCATGGTAATTAGGTAGGTGATATGGATATCCACAAGTAATAGAAGTTTTCATATTTGAAGATACACTATGTATTGTATATGTACACGAGAAATATCTGGTAAGTAGGATAAGTTTGTAACCGAAATAGGCCAGTCGCTGGTACAAAAAGACCTGATCTGGAAAAAATTGATTGCAGGTACACTTTTCTTTAACACTTCGTTAAAGGAGGTTATTAGTGTAGTTTTTCAGGTAGCCGGGCTAAAGCTAAACAGCTTTCATGAGTTTTCTAAAAAAAAAATTACTCAAAATAGAAAAAAATAATACAAAAAAACAACAAAACTTATAAAGTCATGTTATGTTTTTTTTTTTTTTTTTAAGTCAAAAATACATTCTTCGTTTTTGTTTTTATGCCTATCAAATTATTTATTTATTTAATTATTTATTTAATTTAAATAAAAAATTAATTTTGAAATTATTTTTTTTTTGTTTCCAATCTTTTTTCCAAAATTTTGACTTTGAAAATTAAATCAAATAATTTGATTTAAAAACAGAGTTGAGGAATGGATAAAAAAAGTAGTGCCGTTTTTTTTAAATGTTTTTTTTTTCTATTTCAAGTTATTTTTAAGAAACCCCCTCTAACGAATTGTGAAAGAAAAATGTACAATTAATTTTTTTCCAGTTCAAATATTTATTCTGACTATGCTAAAACGATATATTTACTTTTTATTGAGATGCATATTTTAGTAGGCAGAAGAAAGTAATACTTTTTTTTAATGTTGGAATTTTTTTTTATATACATATTTGCAAAAATAACTTCAAGCAAGGGAAGCTAGCGGTGGTACTCTTATTGCAATAAAAAAAGAGATGTATAGAATTTTCAAAATAAACAAAATTGAAGAAATTATGTATATAGAAAAGTCGTAAGTCATGGTAATATTTTTTATATTGTACCTGTCTATCTTAATTGCAACTATTGGGAACGAGATTTTGAATCACTATATGACTGTCTTTGAGGTCTGAATTCAAAAAACTTATTGATCATGGGAGATTTAAATGCAAGGACAGCAGCTGAAGAATCGAAGAAAGATAAAAAAGTGAACGGAGAGGGTCGAAAGATCATAGAATTAGCAAACGAATTTGGTCTGAGCATATTAAATGGAGTTTATGAAGGAGGGTGAATATACATTTGTCGGGAAACATGGTAGTTCTGTTATTGATAATGGCATCGTGAGTGGCGACTGGTGGACATTTTCAGAATATTTTAAGGTAGGAAAGGAAACATTTTCCGATCATCTGCCAATAACGATACAAATTCAAAATAACAAATCCTGCAGTACTCGAACTGACGGTCGTGATCTGGATAATCCTCAAGTGGAACAAAAATAAAAAAGAAGAATATAAAACGACAATTGATGCCCTGTTGCAAACAAAACAAAATGCATCGTTTGCAAACTATTTACCTTTATGTGAGCTTGAATCAATCGTCATAAAATCGGCAACATTAATTCCCAAATCAGGTGCGCACTCAACAAGAAATCCGCATGGTATGATCGTGAATGCGTAAAACTTAAAAAAAAGTGTTTAGCCTTGCTCAACTTATTAAGAAAAAAAGAATCCCAGTCGATAAGAATAGATTATTTGGAAGCAAATAAGCACTATAAAAAGACTAAAAATAAAAAAGCGAGCGCATGAAGAAAAATGGGCATGCAAACTATGTCAAAGCAAGGATGCAAAAGAATTTTGGTATTTAACGAGAAAACAGTCTGGTAATTAGTAATTACCAATCAAAAGAACAGGTTTCGATTCCCTTGGTAAGCTTACGACTCCATTTTGAATCTCTATTGTACCAAATGGAACAAACTTGGAGTTTTGCACAGCCCAACATATTGCATGATCTTTTAGATAAAAAAATCAGATTTGAAGAAGTCGAATTGTTACTCCATTCTTTAAGAGATGGCAAAGCATCAGGACCAGACGGCATTCCGGCTGAATTCTACAAATATAGCTCTCAAACCTTAAAAGAGAACTTCGCAAAAGCAATCGATATCATATTAAACTTTGGAACACTACCTGATCATTTTTATATTACGAAATTTAACGGACTTACCGCGATAGAAATTTAATCGAATATATATTCGATTTTTGATAGCCCGACGTTTCGACAAGATTACACTTGTCGTGGTCACAGTCGACCCGTGACCACGACAAGTGTAATCTTGTCGAAACGTCGGGCTATCAAAAATCGAATATATATTCGATTAAATTTCTATCGCGGTAAGTCCGTTAAATTTCGTAATATAAAAATGTCTGAGAACCGCGATAATAAAAGCCTTAAATCTAAAACTACCTGATCAGTTTTATGAGTCCTTGATATTACCAGTATACAAAAAAGGGAACAGCTCAAATCCAGCCAATTACAGGGGGATCACTTTGTTGAACTTGGCGCTAAAAGCTTACACAACATTATTGTACAAAATACTCTAAGAGTGGGTTTCTGTGAACGAAAAACTCAGCGAGTTTCAAGCTGGCTTTTGCTCTGGTTACTCTACTGTCGATAACATTTTCATCTTAACCTCAATGGCACAAATGAAAATAGACCAAAACAAAAAGCTGTATACTTTCTTTGTCGATTTTAGGGCTGCTTTTGACATTATAAATCGAAATGCCATGTTCTACAAGCTGTACATTTTAGGAATATCCACAAAATTCGTAAATGCACTAGTAAAACTTTATCAGCAAACAACAGCTAATACCGGTAATGGTAAAGACCGATCAAAAAGACCGATTGCAAACCGAGGTGTAAAACAAGGATGCATCCTCAGCCCCTTACTGTTCGCACTCTTTCTCGATGACGTTGTTGATTGGCTTACATGTGGGGTCGGTTTTGACAACACAAAGGTCAAGGTTATCATGTACGCGGATGACATAGTTATTCTTGCCGAATCACCGTCTTCACTGCAACTGATGGTAAATAAGCTCTATCAGTATTGCTTAATATGGGGCCTGGAGGTAAATGTGGAAAAATGAAAGGTTATGATTGTTCAAAAATGGGGCGGAAAAATTGCAAGCTGTGAAAATTGGAAATATGGCGAACGTAAGCTAGAAGGAGTTAGAAAATATAACTATGTATCTCGAAATGAAAATGTCGTACAATATGAAAATGGAAAACCATCAGCAATAATTTAATAACTACCAGCTCCAAATATCCAATGCTACAGCCAAATCTATTATGTTTTATGGTGCACAAGTTTGGGGTATTGAATGACACGAGGAAACGGAAAGTCTGCTGCGGTTTTTTCTCAGGAAAATCTTTTACCTTCCATTAAATACGCCAAAATATATGTATCACCTGGAGTCGGGGTTGCCAACAATGTTTTTTTTCTGCTCTCAAACTGCATGCACATTATTTATTAAGGGTGGTAAATATGGAAGAATCAAGACTTCCGAAAAAGATTCTTCAGTATGCTCTGCAAAAGAAAACTCTCTTCATCAAAAATTGTGTTAAACTTGCCGGAAACTGTGGAATAACGATTAACTTGTCAGAAGCTAACTCAAACCAGTGGAAAAGGATCTTTTGTGAAATAACCCAGCTGACTGATGAAAATGAAAGCTATGCTTTTATCGAAAAAGCTTGCAGTTCAACGGAACGAAAGTATTATTCATTAATCAATTACAACTTTAAGGAAAATAACTACTTTAAAGCTGTTTCTCGTGCTACAACATAGGGACCATCTTCAAAATTAGAGGCGAACTTATCAAATTGAACTTTATTCCACATCGAACAGGTAACTGCAGTTTATGTAATCTGCAAGAGAGGGAAGACATCCTTCATTTTATTGGAGTTTGTCCTGTGCCCAAAGAAATATGGCGTCACTACTTTGGTAAAAATGTTCTATTTATCGAGGAAGTAAAGAGTTATCTTAATGGTTCTGACTGGCAGCTTCTATTCAACTATTATAGTAAGGCCTATGATTATAGAACAAGGATAATCCCCGAAAGTTTTTAACTATCTATCCAATAATGTATGCTTTAGTTTTAATTAACATTATAATTTTTTTTTAACTAAACTAAAAGTCATTCCGTTTTAACTAAACTCAAAGTCCACGAAAATTGTTTTTTTAAATTTGTAATATTACAAATATTTCCAAACATATATCAGTTTGAAAACAAATTAATGTTTAAAAAAAAAAAATTAAAAATTAATTGTATCTCATAATATTGTATACTACAGACACACGACAAACTTTGTCATGTCTTAATTTATTCATGTTCACTACTCAATCCATTGTATAAAAATTTGTTTTTCATGAATAAAATTTATCTATCTATACATATTTGTGTTTCTTCGGTACTTACATACCTACCTTTATTAAGCCTTGATAAAAATTTTGCTTAAAATAAGAGCGAAACAGCTCAAAATACAAATATTTATATTTATTTTATAATATTATTTAATAATAAAACTGCGAATTTTCTAAAAAAAAAATATGAATATTAAATGAAAAAAAAAATAAATGGGTACCTTCAAATTAAAAAAGTTATTGCAACAAAATATAAACATACATAACTATTAAAATATTAATAAAGTTTATAATAAAATACGTAGGTAAATGTGTTTCTGTAGTTATATTATAAATTATTCCTACTAATGCCCGGCAAGGTTTACCAAACACCCGCAAGGCTTACCAAACACCACTTCACTAAAAAAAAAACACCTGACGGCTAGTAAAAAGTTCTATAAATTGGCATTCAATAAAATGTTTTTATAAAATTATAAATGTTTAATATCAACTTTTCACAACGTTTACTTCAAAAACAAAGCTTAGGCAGCAAAAAGACAAGTCTTAACGGCTCAGTAATGCATCGAACATGTCTTCCATTCTAATTTTTACAAACCTTTTTAGACCTGCCATAGTAGTAAAAATGGGACACGTATTTCACACTCAAGAAAGGATACACTGGTTTATTCACATGTTTTTGTTGTTGTGTCTCATCATGTTATCTTTATTCATGTAATCTTACGCATGAAAAGGACAAGAGAAAAAGTTTTACACATGTGCCGGTACGCATTGATAGAAACAGAAGAACTTTATCAACTTTAATTTCAAAAGCTCTTTGTCTGGTAAGGAAAAAATATGACCCAACTTTTGTATGCAGGGATAAGACATCTGTATAACTTTTTTATCTTTGCTTTAAGCTTAGCAACTAAATTCTGGAGTTTCTCCTGAAGATTGAGAAAGCAGTCGCAAAGTTTGTCCATATAACATCTCGATGTCCTTTTTCAATGTTGATCACATTCCCAAGAGAACAGTTTGATTTAATTTCCAATGTGTATTTGATGGTTGACTTTCTTTACACTAAACCATTGGTCTGCGGATGATAGGACATGGTCTAAGAACTTTGGGAGCTCTAAAAACGATGTCGACTCGAACCGTCCCCCTCGATCGGTAGTGATTTTTAATGGGACACCAAATCAAAAAATGTATTCTGACACGAAAACTTTGGCATGTCTCAGTAGACATGTCTTAAAGAGGGTAAGTCTCTGGTCAGCGAGTATATCTGTCTACTATAGTTAAAAGTAACGATTCGCGTTCGATATTTTGAAAGGCCCTATCAAATCCATATATATATTTTACGATCTGTGGAAGCTTTAAGGTTTCCTAAAAGTGTTTTGGTGTGTCTATGAGTTTAGAGCGCTGAGACTGAATGCATGATTGCAGATAGGTCTTCATATTCGAATTCATTTCAGGCCAAAAGTATCTATCAGTTAATAATTTCCTTAAACCCCAGATTCCAGAATGTGTAAGACAATGCAAACTGGAGAACACTATTCTATATGTGGATGTTTCACATCATACGGGATAGGTAAACAATTGGAGTGTTATTGAAATTCAAAACTTTTTCGAGCGTTAACAGGCGTTTCAATTGATCGTCACATTACTGGGCACTACTTACATTTTGTTAAGTGTAAAGGCATGTAAATTAATAAAAAAATTGCTGGTAATTGGGTTTTCTTGTTTTCGCTAAAAATCAGTAATTTTGTTGTTCTTTTCCTTTATACACTCATTCACGAAAGTAAGTATACACTAGACCTAATAGAAAGTAGATTTTTGGTAAGACCAAATTCAGAAAAGCGCTTTACGCATACTTGAAACTCTGAAGCTTATTTTCCCAAAAGAAAAACCATCTTTCTAAATTTGGTATTTACATAAATCTGCTTTCTATTATGTTACTTTCATGACTGAGTGTATGTCTTTTATCATTTGTTTACCGAGCTATTCATTCTAAATGTCTAGTCTGCCTTGGACTTCTAGTCGGTCTAGTAAGCAATGCAGTTGTAAGTGGCTCACGGTCTATGTGCACAACAAATATTCAGCCTTGCAAGAAGTAGTTTTAATTACTCCATTTTAATTTTAATGTCGTATTAGAAAAGATCTCCATCACAAGCGGAAAACTTAACTTCAGATTTACCTAATTTCTTCCAAAAAAAACCCATATGTTTCCATTCTTTATTGATACGCTACTCGACAACAGATGCAACTGCAAAGTTAGATGCACTACTGTGAGGCGCCTAGGTAAATTTTCACTGTTTAATTTTCGAGAAATGACTTGAATTTTCTGTTGGGCAAACGTTGGTTCTAGTGTTACTTAAAGTTTTATTTGCTTATAAATTGATGTCAATAGTTCAGCAAGTTTAGGAATGAATAAATAGTAGAAGTTCACTATTCCAATGAAACGTTTGAAAATTTTGATTGCTCTTACCCGAAATCTGAAGGTAAAGATTCACTTATTTTGTGTTCTAAGAAATCCAAACATTGCTTCCCAAACTCACATTTACCTAGTTTAATAGTTAAACCATGCTATGACAAACGCTCAATAAATTTTTTTAAATGTTTTTAATGCTCATCTTTGTTTGTACTCGCTAAGAGTATATTATGGATGCACACATAACAAAAATCTCAAGTTCTTACAATCTCCTTTATTAAGCCTTTGAAAAAACAAAATTTTAATGTATGATTGTAAAGGATATAATGAAATCTAGATGCAGCTCACTTTGGTGCTGTAAATGCTCTTTTCTTTACTTGTGTATTGCTCCCCCTCCTCATGGAAAAAGCGTTTTAGCTAACCCCACCCATATTCAAAAGTTTTATAGAGTCTGCAGGGCATAGGGTGGCCAGGATAACACATTTTGAATTTACAATTTTACGATTTTACAATACCTTCTGTATCTGTGTGCATTATCCTGTGTGCATATTATCCTGTTGTTTAAAAAAAGTGTCATAAACAGAAAGAAGGTAGGTTAGGTTAGGTTTAAATGGCTGTCAGGCAAGAAACCCAACACACTTAGACTCTTATGGGTCCACTGTGATACCATGAAACTAGCAAGATAGGATCTCACTAGCCGAACCACTCGGAGGTTCTGATGAATAGGGATAGACTTTTAGCGTCTGTACTCACTAGATAACTAGTGTCCACATAGAAGAATTCTCCTAGATGGAGTTTCCTTCTAGCTGAGAGAGCAGGGCAGGTGCACAGAAGATGTTGAACAGTTTCCTCCTCTTCTTCGTCCATGCAGCTCCTGCAGAAATCGTTGGAGAATACGCTCATTCGTATTGCGGTCTTCCTATTAAACAGTGTCCTGTAAGGACATTTATGGTGCAGAAAGAAAGTAGAATCGGAAGCTAATTTAATTATGTTTTCCTTTTTGTTCAAAAAAAGTACAAAAATTAAGCCTTTTGTCGTCGCTCATAATGTCCCATTATTCGTGCAATTTTCTTCGTAGGTCATGCGATCCTTTCGCCAATTTCAATGACTAAAAATACAAAAAGAAACCGTTATATTACTTCCTTATAGCTTTTCCATACTCACATTGCTGCGATTTTGCTTGCGCTATCTTCGAAACTAAAGTGAGGCTAGTCTAATGTTACAAAAAAAAAAAAAACATTTTAACAAGCTAAAAATTCCGTTAGATTTTTGAATCTAGTTAAAACTTCTTTAAGTCTGAAGAAGACACATCAAAAAAGTAACAGAAACAGTTTAATAATAAGTTTTGTATGAGGCTGATGTTACATACTTAATCCATAGCCGTATTTAAGTCTTGGATACCAATGACAATTTTTTTTTTAATTGACTTTAATAAAATTAAATTTAAAAAATATATTTTGTCATAGGTAGTACATGCAGGTGCAGTGCCCTTATTTTTGCAATTGCTCTCTTCGCCAGCAACAACTGTATGCGAACAAGCAGTATGGGCTCTCGGAAACATTATTGGTGATGGACCAGTATTGCGAGATTTAGTAATTAAACATGGCGTGGTTCAGCCTTTGCTTTCATTTATTAATCCAGACATCCCCATATCTTTTCTGCGCAACGTAACATGGGTAATTGTTAATTTGTGCCGTAACAAAGATCCACCACCACCACCAAAAACAATTCAAGAGATTTTGCCCGCACTTAATATGCTTATACATCACACAGACACAAACATTCTCGTTGACACAGTGTGGGCTATAAGTTATCTCACTGATGGTGGTAATGAACAAATTCAAATGGTGATTGATAGCGGTGTGGTGCCCAAGTTAATTCCACTTCTCGGTCATGCTGAAGTCAAAGTCCAAACAGCAGCCTTACGTGCAGTCGGCAACATTGTGACTGGTTCTGATGAACAGACCCAAGTTGTACTCAACCACGAGGCCTTGTCCTATTTCCCAGCACTGTTGTCGCACCTCAAAGAAAAGATTCGCAAAGAAGCTGTGTGGTTCCTGTCCAATATAACGGCCGGAAACCAACAACAAGTACAGGCTGTTATCAATGTTGGCCTGCTCCCTAAAATCATCGAAAATCTAAGCAAGGGTGAATTCCAAACGCAAAAAGAAGCCGCCTGGGCCATCAGCAATTTAACCATCAGTGGCAACCGGGAACAAGTGTTCGAGTTGATCCGTGAGGGTGTTATTCCGCCATTCTGCGATTTGTTGTCATGCAAGGATGCTCAAGTTATTAATGTATGTCAATGAATTTCTTTTTGTTATATTTCGGAATGTAAGTGGCTTATTTTTTTAGGTTGTTCTTGATGGACTCAACAATATGCTCAAAATGGCCGAAGACCATGTACCCCAAATCGCCAATATAATTGAAGAATGTGATGGTCTGGAGAAAATCGAAAGACTGCAAAACCATGAAAATGTTGAAATCTACAAACTTGCATATGAGATTATTGAGCAATACTTTTCCGAAGAGGTATGCTTAATTAAAAAAAATATATGATACTATATTATAAAACATTATTTAATATTTTCAGCAAGAACAAAGCAATTTGGCTCCAACAGCTGATGATGGCTCATTTCAATTTAATCCAAATGCAGCACAGATTCCTGACGGAACATACAATTTTTAACCTTTTAAAACAATTCAATCAAAATTTCGAGGAAATTCAGAAAAGAATAAAAAAAACACTAACAACAAGAAAAACAGAGTCCATATATGTTATATATATATATTTAAAATATGAATTTTAAAATCAGATGCAGAAACCGTGAAACAAAATTATTATAATAATATAATTGAAAAACAAAATTCTTATTTAGGTAAACAAGCAAAAATTTATTTTCTCCATTGGATTATACCTATTTATGAAATTAGGTATATATAATTTACTAACAAAAATTACAAACAAATAAAGGATTACTACGAATTAAGCTTCTCTATATCTCACTCTCTTATTAGTCTCACTGAAATCACATCATCAACGACTCTCTTCTTCGCCGCTGTTTTTAGTTTTTTTTTTTTGATAAATACAAAATACCGCCCGAGTTTAGCTTGGGAAATAAAACCTTGGTTGTTCTTATTTGTTATCTTTCTACCAATGTGTTATTCGATTGAATGATAATTTTTTACTTAATTGGATTAAAATGTAAATACTTAAATATAAAAAATGATAACAGGCAATTAAGACTTTTAGCTTTATTCTGCTATTTGTTCACATAAAAGTAATTTAATATTTATATTCTGCTATTCATTGAGTAAATAGTTATCTTATAAGACTTTACATTCGAAGGGTAGTAGATAACATACACATTATTTGAATCAATTTTTCGATTAAATAAAATAGCAGAGTAAGGGCTAATTACTTTCAAAGAGGGTGAAATCATATTTTTCGATCTGAAAACAATGAACAATTTTATTCCCGCATTTTTTTCAATTTTTGTTTTTTTTTAAGCAGAATTAACATATTAATATTATTATGTTAAAAACTTGAATTTTTTTTAAAAGTCTTCATATACATATTTATTTACAAATATATAAAAACTCACTGACATTCAATTTGTTTTATTTTAACATGACTATACTATTAACAATTTTTTTAAAATAAAATCTCAATTTTTTGTTATCTTGAGTATTGGACCGGGCCAAAAAGGGCTATGGCAGATATTGGAATTTAAATCGTCTGTTTCGTTTTTAAATATTTTATTCCTTGAAACCAGTTGAATGGATTTGTTAAAATGATTTGCTTTTAACATAATGTAAATATCATTTAAACTAAGGCCTTATTATAATACCAAATCTAACGTTCGACTGGATTCTAATGATTTAGAGAACTTTGATTTTAGCATAAATACATAAGATCGATTCGCACTATACCTAGTTCCAATACAAGTGCCCTATTTGAGAGAGCGATACAATATCGTTTTGAAGATTGCAGATGAGGCAGATCTACTTTGTTCTCTTTCAATAATAGGTAAGGATGAAACGATACATCCAAGGTATCGAGTACTTGTACTCGATACCTGTATCGAATGAAAGCATCGATACCTACTTGGGTATCGGATGAAAAGTATCGAGTATGTACTTGTATCGAATCAAAATTTCTAAGTTCAAGAATTAAAATATAAACAAATATTTATTTTTCAAATTTTTATTTTTAATTAAGAAAGAATCGAACAATTCTGTTTGTTTAATATTTGATAAAAAAAGAAGTTTTTCTATAGATGTTTTCCACTTAAGCGGTTTCTTGATTTGCTGATTGTTGCACCCGCTTTTGAGAAAAAAAACAATTTTGATAGCTTCGCCGCGCCGCTTCACGAGAAGCCATACACTTTAGTTCAAACAATACTTCCATTCGATCCAAGTACTTTCATTCGATACCTACTTGGTATCGTAACCAAAAGTATCGATTCCAAAAGTACTTGGTATCGAATGAAAAGTATCGAGTATGTACTTGAAGTTACTTGTATCGTTTCATCCCTAATAATAGGGTCCCAGATAACAGTTTTGGATATGTTATCGATCCGATCGCACACGATGATTTTTTGTAAATATTCAAAGACAAATACCTCCACTCCTAGTTGCGGCCTTTTTTTTTTTTGGTTTTATGGGAAATACCGTTATTAAACGATATTTGGAAAAAAATAGCCATTTTTCATTCTGAGGTACTGCAATTTACTAACGAAATTAATCAAATTTGCGATTTTTTTCTCATTTCATTTTTTTATTTTTGTACAGAAACATATACATAGGTATGTACATTATGTAGAAGAATTGATTTACGACTAGGGAGCGTTTAAATCATCAAATTGAAATTATAACCTTTTGTATCTGGCACTTACCTATAGGTAAGTACTTATGACAAACTTTCATTTCATTTTGATGTTTTCATTTGAAATTTAAGACTTGTTAATGTTTATACAAAATATTTTGAAAAATTCAAAGCCACAGCCATTCCTACTCATAAAACATATTTTTCTTTCTCACACCCATCAAGTAAAAATTTATCAACTTTAAGACAAAAACAAACAAAAAATCCAATTTGCAAACAGTTTACTCGTACTTCGGCATCTCCTTTACGAGACAGAATCGAAATGTTACAATTATCTCGCTATTAAATTCACATTATAATTGAAAAGTTGCAACGCATTGTATATGCATTTGCATAGTACATAGTACTATTATGGAACACGATTTTTTCTTTTGTGGTCGGCTCCCTGGGTGGCGTGGCAGTCGAGTAATATAGGATTGTAGAGTTCCGAATGATGAACGGCTGCAAGAATATGGAATAAGTAGTCAAAGGGAGAGGATAAATTATTTTCATTTTGACAAGTGCCATTGTATATAAATATAGTACTATTATGAAGAAAATTCGATTGTTGCGCCTCTGTCGAGCTAATCCCGTCCTATTTTTCTAATAGCAATATGTTGATATATTATGCTGCCAGTAAACATGTTTGTATACTATGCTCCCAGTAACTTTTGTTTCTATACAACTTCGGAATTGTCAAAAATAGTGATGAGAGAGCAAGGTATATTATATTTGTGAATGAGAGTTAGTTTCTAATAAGCAAGAACTGTTTTTTCGTTCAATGGGATTTGGTCCTTTTTTTGAAGAGGAAGGAGTTTTGTGGATGTTAAGCTCGCTGAACAGAAAAGGATGGAAATTTTTTTTCATTCAATAAGATTTGGTTTTTTTTTGAAGAGGAAGTAATTGGGTGAATGTGTAGCTTGCTGAACAGAAAAGGATGGAAATTTGTTTCATTCAATGGGATTTGGTTTTTTTTGAAGACGAAGAAGTTTGTTGGGGGTTTAGTTTGCTGAACAGAAAAGGTTGGAAAATAAATCAGGGAATTTACGTGTTGCGTCATCTGACTATAGCGCCTTTTTTTTATGAAAACTATGGTACTTGCTTGCTCGGTTTTTTTCTTGCCTACATACGATAGGTATACGAATATATTTGTTTCTTTGGTTTGTACGTAAAAAAAATATGTGTATGTGGTATATACAATGTAGATAGATATACTTTACTTTATTATTGGGGCAGGTAGGAATTCTTACTCTTTATATTTTTGTGTTGAAATTTTCCGGCTAGATTTCGAGGTAGTATTTTAGAATATAGGTTGGATTGAAATATCAGAGTAGGTGTGTATTTATGTAGGTATATGAAGTTTAAAAAAAATTTGAAAATTTCATAGGTTTGGAATTTTTTTGAAGTCGGAATTGTTTGAAATTCGAATAATAAGTGGAGCAAAATGGAGTAAATTTACGTGTATGGTCGAAATGCTATATTCTTTGTATATGAAAAGCATAGTAGGTACCTACTATCATGGCAAGTATTTTTTAATGTTGGCCCGACCCTTGTGTGGCCGTGGCGCTGCAAAATTTAAGGTATAGTATTCGATTTTGGGAGTCTTTAAGCGTCGGGAATTGATGGCAGGGACAAGAGGAGACTATTTTTTATTGCACCCAAAAAATATCAATAAATATCAATTAAAACCTCCATAAGCTCTCCGCGAAAAAAAAGAGTAAGGCTTGCCCCCACTTTTTAGATCTCGCTCCATTCAACTTCCACCATGATAGTACTATGTTTTCCATGTACAAAGCTATATTCTAAACGGGAAGGACTAGATGGTTTTTGAGTCAAAAGAATTTCGAAATTCAGAGAGAAATGGATGGGATTATTATTATTTGCAGGAATCTCGCAAGCCAAAAAAATTCTATTTGAAAAAATAGCCATATACATACATAGAAAGAAGTATTTTTTTCATTCTGAGGTACCTACTGGATTGGATTTGGATTTTTTTCTTATTTCTTTATTTTTATATAGAAACATATATAGAAGAATTGATTTTCGACTTGGGAACATGCAAAAAACACCCTTACATATATTCTAATGTAATTTGTCCTTTTCTTGCCGTGTCAAAACAAGGGTAGATCCTTCAATTTTCAACATAATTAAACAGTTCTCCTTTCAAATCCTCTCCTACTTACCTAAAGCTCGCACTGTGTTCTGACATATAAAGGGTACTTAAATCCCCTTGTGTGCGTGCTGATTCTAAAAAAAAAAAAATTATAAAACTTAAACTTAGGTTTTTCAAGTTCTAAAAGAACAAACAACGTTTTTTTTTATTGAGAGCTTTGGAAAGGGAAAAATTCCCTAATGTCACACATTTCAGTATTTTAGAAAAGCATGACTACCAGTTTTTATTTTTAGAATTTTTTAAAATTAAATATGTACATAGTAATTTACTTACATATACTATACCTACATTATTGTTTTTCGATTCTTCATCGAACATTTCTATTAAAAAAAAGTACAATTAGAGTTGAATGCCTAAACAATTATCTGCAGATATCCATTTTTTTTATGTTCGCCAAGATAAAATAATAATCAAAAAATTTAAAAAAAAATCAGCGCCATCCCATCCCTAATATTTATTGTCTAAAAGGAATATTCTGATTCTTATTATAGGAATATACAAATTCTCGTTACAATTCTCGTTAACAACGATATCAAAAAAAAACTATAAACAAATTTTATTCGCGCCTTTGCAGGGTTGGCCAATGTCAGTAGGTATCTTTTCTGCACATAAATGTAGGTATAATGTGTCATGTCTGGATACTTGTGTAAGTTTGTGCAACTGTCTGTTTTGCTATTTAGAGGTCTGCAACTTAATTCATTTCACTTTCTGAATGATTTTTTAAAAAGACTTTATTAATACTACAACTGCAACTGCAACTGCAATTCTTCAACTGATGTACTGATGAACTAACTTTATTTCTGAATTATTTGGAGTATTTATACTCCTGGAAAAGAGACTTGAACAAAGAGCATTTGGTTTCAAGATGATTCATATAAATCTGTTTCTAAGAATGGAACCTTATAGTTTAGGTATGACTAATTTAGGTTTGGAAACAATATTCGTATTTTGGGCCTAAAGTTTAATTACAAGTATGTACGTGCTATTCATGAATCTTAACTTGCATGAATACATTCATTTGCCTTCTCTGACCAAGCACAGTACTTCAGTGTATTCTGTTCGTTGCATTCATAGAAAGTAGTGTACACTGAAAATGAATACACTATTCTTGAAAACAAACACTGCACACGATTCGATCCCTTTATAACAGAGCGAATACAGTATTTGGTTTCTATCCTAGGCTTGAATGCTTGAATCAAATAGAACAGAACAAGCCTAACATGTTATAAACACACCGAATACACCAAATGCACCGAGTATAAAATCAAATACACTAGTTTTTTTTTCTCTTTTTAGCTTTACTTCTTAAATGGTAGTTGGTCGCAGCGACGAACTGGGAAAAAATTTCTAATTCAAGGGGAGAGTACGATAACTTGGGCGCCGAAAATTGATAACGGTTTTTTGTAGAGGGGTCCAAAACAAGCATTTTTTAATATGGGAGGGGCGGGGTCTATCTTGCCCCGTTTGGGCGGTAGGGGCAATTTTATGAAAAGAGTACTAAAAGTAAAAAAAAATCATTAAAAAATAACGGTAACATTTACAGTTAAGTATAATATTGTTTTTTACAGCCAGGATTTTGTACTATAAGCCAATTTTTAAATCAGGCAAAATGTATGCTTAGTTTTCGAAAAAATGAGTTTCAAACACAAAATTCGGGAAAAAAAACACAAAAAAAAAGTTTGAAGTGTAATTCCTCAAAACTGTATGATTTAGTATAATTTTTTTTTTATAGAATTTGGTGCTTCTATTGATTCTCAATCAAAAACTGAAAACTAGATTATTTTATGTCTTCTAGTGTTCGAGAAAATTGAAAATTACTGATTACTTTTTTATGAGATTTTAGCTTTTTGACTGCATGCCCCCCATACATTCCTGGGCCCTTATTATGAAATACGAAACGAACGGCAGAAAAAACGAAACCCAGAAAAACGAAACTCATGGCGTAGAGCGATTATGAGAAATGAAAATGGAATCAAGAAAATGTTGCCAGCCAAAAATGAAAAATGGTATTTTTTTTTAAACGCAACTAACTTCACACCTATTTACAAATATCAAAATGTGAATGTTGGAAAAGTTTTAAGTTTAAATTTGATTTGCATTCGCTTCGGTTTAGCATTCGTTGTAGGCCTAAATATTAGAAATATCTTATTTTTATGTTTTTCACCATTATATTTATTATTTAACTTACATTTTTTCTCCCTCATCAAAATGAAAACCAAACCAAAAAAAAAAAAAAAAACGATAACACAATAATGTTTGACACTTGACAGTAACCCGCCAAACCAAAGCTGAACGAGTGCTTGAAGGCACTCGTAAATAAAAATACGAGTACCTATGTATATCGTTTTTTTACGATTCTCGTTTCTCGTAATCGCAATTTTACAAATACGCGCTTCTGCAATCGCTTTTCGTAATCGCAATTTCACAAATACTCCGTATTAAAAACGATTATCGTTTTTCATAATAGCCCCCCTGAACTGTTTATACTTTACTACTGTTTAAATATCAAATTTTGCATACATCGAAACTCGCACATACCCCAAATCCTATAGTGGGGCCAAGCAGGGGGGTTGCAGGGGGGGCAGCATGCCCCCCATTCATACCTCAACTGTTTATACGCCGTAATGCTGGATGCTAGCATTGTTTTCAAGTAAAAAAGCTTACATAGATAAGAAATCTTATATAAACAACAGCAAAAATAAAAATCTCACAAAAAAAGTAATTAGTAATTTTCAATTTTCTCAAAAACTAGAAGTCATAAAATGATCTAGTTTTCAGTTTTTCATTAGGAATCAATGAGAGCACCGAATTCTATGAAAAAAAATTATATTAAATCTTATGGTTTTGAGAAATTATACATACTTCAAACTATTTTTTTTGTGTTTTTTTTCCCGAATTCTCTGTTTGAAACTCATTTTCTCAAAAACTGTGCATAATTTTTGATTGATTTAAAAAGTGGCTTATAGTATAAAATACTGGCTGTAAAAAACAGTATTAAACTTAACTGTAAGTATTACCGTTATTTTTTAATGATTTTTTTTCACTTTTAGTTCTCTTTTCATAAAATTGCCCCTCCCGCCCAAACGGGGCAAGATAGACCCCCCCTCCCATAGTAAAAAATGCTTGTTTTGGACCCCTCTACAAAAAACCGTTATCAATTTTCGGCGCCCAAGTTATCGTACTCGTGCCTAATTCAATTCTAGTGTATTTATAATTTAAACTTACAAATTAAACTTTAAATTAACACACTACATTCAAACAGTGAAAAGTTGTGTGGTTTTTAATCGATTCTATGCAAATAACGGTACTTGGTGATTTTTTATAATTTTAATTCTTTTTTATTATTTTTTATAGAATAAATTACATGTTGTGTCAAAATTTCAGATTTTTATGTCAACACGTTTAGAAAATATCAAAAAAAAAAAACTTAAAAAAAAAAGTTAGAAAATTCAAAACGTTTAGCTTAATAACTTCGCTTAACGGTAACATAGAGTTTTGAAATTTTTACCAAAAAATTAGAATTCCGCATTTTATGACCTGTGAGAATTTCAGATTTTTCGTATAGCTAAGAAAATAAAAAAAAAATAAAAAAAAACGCAAAAATTAATGAATACATTTACAAAAATGTACAAATTCAAATTATGTATATTAATTTGTTGTATTTGATTCGGTGTATTCGATGTGTTCGTTATAAACTCGCTGTATTCGATGCATTTGAGAAAAAAATCAAATGGTGTATTCGTTTCAAGTAAATACACGATTCTATTGTTTTGGTTTGAGTTGATGATTCATTTGATTTGTTTTGAAAGATGTGAATGCAGTGAATAGTGTATTTGAAAAAATATAGAACGGCTTGGAAGTGGTTTCAAGCCATTCGTTGAAGATGTTTAAATATATCATATCTTTGCGTATTATTACAAGAGAGAAACGCAGCACAGGAGTTTTATTTTCAATTTATTGAATATAATATAATTCAATTTATTGAATATAATATAATTCAATTTATTGAATATAATATAATTCAATTTATTGAATATAATATAATTCAATTTATTGAATATAATCAACATAAAATTTAAACACAAATTAACTTGTATTCTTGTCGAGGTCTCAAATCAGACTGAACTTTATTTTATCAAAGTATCTTATATAAGTATCTTATATCTAGCTTCTAAAATGTATTATGATCGTGCGTTGGTCAACTTCAACGATCATTATTTATCTTTTTAATTAATAACATAAGATCCATAAGGGATTCTTTGTGTCGCCAAATAAACTGTTGATTTCACAGTTTTATATTTATTACAAACAACGGAAGCTCCACAGAGGATGCTTCATTGTTTATAGATATTGATTTCTTGGTTTTTTTTTTAATGAATCTCTTGATATTTTTAATGACATAAGACGCTTATAGTTTTATTTTATATTTGTAAACAATGGAAGCAGAGGATGCTTCATCGTTTATGAATACTGATTGTGGTTGTGGAGGGTCTTCGGTTATGTTAGATATAACTCGCCCCCTTTAAATTCGAGTCCCTTCGAATTTTCCTAAATTGTATAATATGTATTATAATTATATTATATAGTACTTATGATCTATCTCTTTTTTATATAAAAATTCGTGTATTTCATTTAGATTACTAAAATTAAAAACAGGTAAAACTTCTGTTAAATTTGTTGATAATATATTTAAATTTGGTATAATTACATTTGTTTTACTTTCAATGCGTTTTATATTATAATTGTCAATTTCGATTTCACATTCATTTATTTTTATTAAGTAGTTACCTACAACTGGGTATGTAAAATTATTGCATTTATTAAAGACTGTTGTAATTACGTTTATTAACAATAAATTTCTAATATTAATTTCTTGTATGAGTTTATTCTTGAATTTCTTTGTTTTACAAGTTTCATAATTATTATTTTTTATTATGTTGGATATACATGTATTAGCGGTTTTCATTTTTGGCATATAATTTTCTTCTTTGACTTCATAAATAATGTTATTATTTGTTACAGTTCTCGTTATATCTATATTTAGTTGCATAAAATCTTTTTTTTATAAAATTTGGAATGAGTACAAGAAATAAGATAACGTCTTCTTTAAGTGTTCCTAAATTTCATTTTAAATATTTCAATTTTAAGCCATCAATATTATAGAAATCTATTTCTTTGTTTGTCAGAAAAAATCTTGTCATGACGTTGTTCTTTGACATCATGATATTATAATAAATATGATTGAAAATCATGAAAAATTATGAAAAAACCAGCTATGAAGTGTTCATATATGCGTTTCGCCCCGATGTAATGGCTGGGCTCATCAGAAGATGACCATTACACCTTGTCTTGACGCATATTTACCCGAATAAATCGAGATTCCATATAATTTGCGTTGCATAGAGCAACTGCGAATTATATAGTTGCTACAAGTCTTCAAAGAAGATAAATTGTAGCTATTTTTTGCCTGCTAGGGACTTGGTCGAAGTAAATGATATTGTCTTGTATTATTTCTATTTTATCTTCAACTTGGTTTATAATCAATAAAAAGGTATTATATTTTGTCATTCGAAAATTTTCATCATTTATTTAGAATTACTAAAAATTTCTTTTTGGGATTCAATTACAGTCCTTATGCTATTCAAATAATGCTGCATCTCCATCTCATCCAGATTTCCAAAAATCCATTTTATAAATTTTCCTCCAATGTTTATGAGTCCTCTTTTTTCTCTCGTATGGCTGTTAATTGTTTGTAAAGAATGTTCTAATTCGTCTACTAATTTGTTAAGGTTGAAATAAATGTGATTTTTTTCAGAATTGTATATTGGGTTAAAACTGTTTGCTATTCCTTTTTTAATATCTTCTATTGATTTACTTAAGTCCTTTAAGTTAATGATATAGATTAATTTTGCATAATCTTGTATGATTGTTATTGGTTCACTTTCAAGAATGGTGAATCCTGCTTCAGTTTCTATTTTTGCAATTTCGATAGAAGCATTAGCCGTTGACAACAGGAGAATTATTATGATTAATGAAGCCTGAAAAAGTTTTTAAATGTCTTTTAATTTCTACGATGTCAATTTTATTATTTCTTCTATTATTAATGTTTGGGTTGTATTTAATGTATCTTTTATCAGTTTTATGTCTATTAGCTTTTGGGTTTTTAATGAACAAATGATTGGGGTTATAGTGTGGTATCTTTTCCCGATTCGAATTTATTTTATTTATTATTTTCATTTTCTTGGCACTCATTCGATTCTTGATCTCTTTAAAGTTTATATCTAGACGGTTTATAAAATCTATTGGTTTCATGTTTGTCGTAGAGTGTATTGTATTATTATAAAAGCCTATAGCTTTAATTATTAATTCTTCAGTATTCTTCAGTGTCTTGATTCTCATCTTGACGTTTTAATATTCTTATATGTTCTAACAAGGAGGATTGTAATCTTTCTATGTCAGAATTACCCGTATGCGAATTGGGTGTTGTGAAATGTGGTTTTATATCATTTTCTTGGCAACAATTTTATCAAAGAATTATTAAATTCGTTGTCCATTATAAGAAGGTGTGGTTTACCTAAAAATGCTATTCGCTCCTGTAAATTAAGTTTTATTGTTTGTACGTTTCTATCTGAGATTTTGTGAACGGAACCTATAGTTTTGAGAATCTGTCAATTGTAGTAAGAAAGTATTTTTTATGTATTGTATGTAAAAAACGTCGATATGAACTATCATATTTGGTTTATCAGGTGTTTCGGTATGATTGAAATATTTCTTAACGGGTTTCCTATCGTATTTATTTTCGTTACAAAGCTGACAACTATCAATAAATCGTCTAATATATTTTATTAAATTTGGGATAAAGAAAGAGTGTTTTATTTCCTCATAATTTTCTAAAATACCTCTATGATTGGTATTTTTATGAGTATTTTCTATAATTTCGAAAGCTTGTTCTTCATTTAAAAGATAGATTGCTGATTTGGAACATTTTATAAATTTTTATCGTTACTAAATATGTAATTGTATTATTTTCGTTTGTATAAAATTATATTTTTCAATTTCAGAGTAAATACCGATTGTTCCTTTTGTTAAAGTATTGTTCGTTTTTAAAATCTGTTTCTGTGATAAATATGATTTTATATTTTTTGTGCAGTATTTTGATGTTATTATTTTTTGATTTCATAAGTCTTATTTGTGTTTTGTACTAATTTACAATGGATTCACTTATGTAAAAATGTTCAAGTTGATCTTCTCTACTTGTATGAACTGTTTCATTCTCACTGTCTATTTCAAATAAAGGTTTAATATCAAAGTTTTCAGGTTTTTGTGTGATATCTTGATTTATTATTCTGCTTAAATAATCAGCTACTTTGTTATCCTTTCCTTTGACATATTCAATGTCAAATTCATATTCTCCTAACATTATTTTCCACCTTATTATTCGGCTGTTTGGTTCTTTTAAAGAATGTAACCATTTAAGTGGTTGGTGATCCGTTTGGACGGTAAATTTTCTACCATATAGGTATGACCTAAAGTATTTAATAGACCAAACGATGGCCAAAAATTCTTTTTCAAGAGTATGATAGTTTTTTTCATGTCCATTTAGAGTACGGCTTGCAAATGAAATGGGTTTTCCTTTCTGACTCAAAACAGCTCCTAAGGCCAAAGTACTAGCGTCCGTTGTTAAAGTAAAATTAACATTAAAGTCGGGAAATGCTAATATAGGAGGATTTGTAATTAATCCTTTTAATTTGTTAAATGATTCAATATAATCTTCATCGTTAGTTTTTTCGTATTTTTCTTTAAATAACAAATTATTGGGCTTGCAATCATAGAGTAGTTTTTAATAAATTTCCGATAAAACTCAGTTAATCCAAGAAAAGATTTTATTTCTTTCACTGTTTTTGGTAACTGAATGTTATTAATTGTATGGATATTATTAGGATTTGGTTTTATCCCTTCCTTAGTAATGACATGTCCTAAGAATTCGGTTTTTTTTTTGATAAAAAATAACATTTTTCGAATTGTACTTTTAAATTATACTCATTTAATTTACGAAAAATATGATTTAGACTTTCAAAATGTTCTTCTAATGAAGTCGAGAATACAAGTATGTCATCCATATAAATTACACAAATTTTGTTAATGAATTCGCTCAAAACGTAATTCATCATCCGCTCAAAAGTAATGGGTGCATTTTTTAACCCAAAAGGCATTCGGATAAATTCGAAATGGCCCATAGGAGTAGGAAATGCAGTCTTCTCTATATCCTTTTCATCCATTAAAATTTGGTGAAAACCTTTGGCTAAATCCAAAGTCGAAAAGTATTGTGAACGACCTAGCTTATCAAAAAGGGATTCCATATTTGGAATAGGATATTTATCTATAGTCAACTCGTTAAGTCTTCTATAATCGATTACGACACGCCATTTTTTTCCTGTGAATTATCTAATTTCTTTTCTACAATCCACAAAGGTGAGTTGTAAGGTGATTTACTTGGTTTTATTATACCTTGTCTTAACATTTCGCTTATTTGTCTTTCACTTTCTTTTTCATGAATTCGTGGGTAACGGTATACCCTAGAATATACTGGTTTTTTTTTGAACTGGTGATAATTTTATGTTTGACACAATTTGTTTCTTAAAAACATTTCGAGTTGGTTTTTCTCTAAACTATTTAGATCTTTGTTTAAAAGATTTTCTATTTCAAAATTATTTTTTTCTAAAATGTGTATTTGGTCGAACTCAATTCTGTTGCTCAATCCAGTATCGATTTTTATTCTGGAACCTCTAACAATCATTTCATTCATATCATAATCGATTATTGCTTTCAGAGGGAGTAACAAATTATTTCCAATAATACAGTCGAATGGTTTATTACTGAGATTTGTAATCTTTACAGACATTGTTTTTGCTGGGTCATTAAATTAATTTGGTAAGTAAACTATAACTTCTTGAGTTATTTTGATTGGACCTGTGAGTGTATTCAAAATTATTGGTTTATATAGACTTTGAAGGTTACCTAGTTTTCTAAAAATATTAAAATCTCCTATTGTTGTTGCTGCTCCGGTATCTATGAGGCATTTAATTCGAGTATTATTGAAGGTCAATACAATCAAGGGTAATCTACATTTTGAGGCTGTTGTTGAAAATTTTCCTGGATCTCAATATTATCGATATCCATAGGTTCATTTATTTGAGGAGGTTGGTTTCTTGGAACAAAGTTTCTTATATTTCCCGAATTTTGTCTAAATTGTTACGGTATTCCTGTCCTTCAAAATTTCTGAAATTTCCAGAGTTGTTATTTGTTCTAAAGTTATTCTGTCTATACTGGTTGGAAAAATTCCTTAAGTTTCTTGGGTTGTAGTTCATTCTAAAATCATTTTGTCTTTGTTGTCCGTTAAAGTTCCTAGGGTTTCCTAAATTGTTATTGTTCGTTCTAAAGTCATTGCGTTTTTCTTGACCGTTTGGGCTTCTAAAGTTTACTGCATTATTTTGTGAAACAAAAGGTCTATTACTGGATCTACCATTTTTTAAAACAATGTCACTCATCAAATCATTTTCTATAAAATAATTTTTTGCTGCGTTTATCGTTTTAATGTCATTTTGTAACAAGAGTGTCTTAATATGAACAGGTAGATAATTTATATAAATATTAAACAAAAGTTGTTCATAAGTTTCGTCCTTTACAATCTCTAAATTATATTTTGTATTCATCATATTTAGAATTTTATTTAATTTGTAATGAAGTACTTCAATATTTTTTGCACTTACATTCATGGCTTCTTCTCTTAATTTAAAATACGATTTGTTGACTCCTGT
Organism: Syrphus vitripennis; assembly: GCA_958431115.1. Taxonomy (NCBI): domain Eukaryota; kingdom Metazoa; phylum Arthropoda; class Insecta; order Diptera; family Syrphidae; genus Syrphus; species Syrphus vitripennis. Next base: position 68,338,198 of record OY288108.1, read on the forward strand.
CTCAATTTCAGCAAGATTTCATCCCATGTTGGTTGATTCAGTCGCTCGATTGTCCTTAGAGCTTTTCCTTGTAGTTTATGCAGCAAGATCATTTTGATTGTTGTTTGATTTTCCTCAGCAGTCAAGGATAATACTGATTGCACATCTCTCAGATAATTTGATATGGAATATTCGGTTGTTCCACTAAATGAAGGTAGGCTTCTTGCCTCTTTCAAATTTTCGAACAATGGTAACATTTTTAACTTCGTTTTTGTATATAGTTTTTTTTATAGTTTTTTTGTTTTATATTCTTTTTCACTTTCAATTTTTATTATAATAAAACAACACAATTTTAATATGGGTATATAAGATCTCTGTACGTATCCTATCCCATCCTCGTCGCCAGTTTTATTTTCAATTTATTGAATATAATATAATTCAATTCATTGAATATAATATAATTCAATTTATTGAATATAATATAATTCAATTTATTGAATATAATATAATTCAATTTATTGAATATAATATAATTCAATTTATTGAATATAATATAATTCAATTTATTGAATATAATATAATTCAATTTATTGAATATAATATAATTCAATTTATTGAATACTATAATCAATATAAAATTTAAACACAAATTAACTTGTATTCTTATCGAGGTCTCAAATCAGACTGTACTTTATTTTATCAAAGTATCTTATATAAGTATCTTACATCTAGCTTCTAAAATGTATTATGATCGTTGGTCAACTTCAACGATCATTATTTATCTTTTTAATTAATAACACAAGATCCATAAGGGATTCTTTGTGTTGCCAAATAAACTGTTGATTTCACAGTTTTATATATATTATAAACAACGGAAGCTCCACAGAGGATGCTTCAATGTTTATAGATATTGATTTCTTGGTTTTTTTTTTAATGACATCTCTTGATATTTTTAATGACATAAGACGCTTATAGTTTTATTTTATATTTGTAAACAATGGAAGCATAGAGGATGCTTCATCGTTTATGAATACTGATTGTGGTTGTGGAGGGTCTTCAGTTATGTTAGATATAACTCAGGTCTTCTTCCACTAATACATTCAAATGCATATACATGAACTCTGAACCCATCAAGTAAAAATCCATCAACCTTAAGACAAAAACAAACAAAAAATCCAATACTTCGGTATTTCTCCTTTATTAGTCCTCTATTACGTAAAAAAATACGAGACGCAATCGAAATGTTACAATCATCTCGCTCTTACATTTACATATAATTGAAAAGTTGCAACGTTTTTGATAATAAATACATATGATTTTGCTTGTTGCTTCAGCATTCTGTTCTGTAACCCTCGGTTCAGTATATAAACTCTCTTTGTTGCACTTCAATTTTTCAATCAATTCGCAAATGTCAAAATTCCAGCGACATTGCATGTAAACATGAATATTTAAGTAAAAATTGGATACAAATATTTTAATGTTTATACACAATAAAAGTGATATCAGCTCCTCCATAGGAAATGATGAGCTAATCCCCTAACTTAAAATCAGCTTTATGATAGTAGATACTATAGGTTTTATATAAGTTAACGTACAGAACATGAGCTGCGCCAGCAATTGCAGTTCCTTCACACGACCTACATAATTTCCGTTCTCACAGACAGAATTAGTGAGAAAACGAAAATTGCAATAAACAATAATTCTAAGAACAACATTACCATGCTGGCTGCTGACAACGCAAAATCATTAAGAAATCAAATGCATGTTCAGTAGTTAATTTTTATTTGTAACTTCAGTCTGAATTTAAACGCAACTCAATAAAGGTAAGGCAATCTGCCTAAGAAAAAAAATATTTTTTTTTAAAGTTAATTTATGTTTTCTTAACTGGCGCCCGATCAGGGACTGCTTTTTTTAATATCGTCATAATTGTTTTAATTGTGTTACAAGTTAATTTTTGTGCGCGATAAAGTAAATACCCATTTACTAAAAGGTGTTACAAGTTAATTTTTGTGCGCGATAAAGTAAATACCCATTTACTAAAAGACAACAATTGTGAAAGTGCGAAGGAATTTACAAAGAAGCCCCTCAGTAAGTCCTGTAAAAAAGGGACTAAACTAAACAGGAATCAACACAGCTGTAGTTGAAAGCCGCCTTGTCGCCGATTAGAGAAGTCCCGACACCCTGGACACACAAACTACAACAAAAAAATGAAAGCAGTTATGTTTTTTTTGCTGTAAGTCCTTTTGAATAATGATATTGTTATAAAAAAATGCAACCAAAAGTGAAATCTAAATAATTTTTTTTAAATAAAAATTAAATTTTTTTGAATAACTAAACAGTAAACATACTTACTTATTGCAAGGGAATTGAATAAATTTTACTCAGAAAAAATACTTGAAAATATAGTTCAATAAAATATAGAAACCAAGTTATAAAAATATTAAATAAATAAGAAAATCTAAAGTAAAAAGAAACTTTAAATTTTGAGCATTTCTTTTTGAAAAGAAAAACATTTCTATAAAAACTTAAGAATTGAATTATAAACTACCAAATTAGCAAGAAAATCTTAAGAAAAATTAATAGTTTGATAACATTTAGAACCAAATAATTTTATTTACTTATTACATATTGAAGTGAAACAATATATTAAAGAAAACAATACACAAACAGAAATTCTTGTCGCTCTATCCTTAATTATCTGCAAACTATCTTCCCCACCTGTGTCTATAATTTAATTTAAACATGGCAAATCCTAATAATTTAATCAGGCCACCGCGTTTAGAAGCTCCGCATGAACAACCTCCTCCACCTAATCAAATTAATGACGAAATGATACAGACTATTACAAGATTAGTTGCAGAAACTTTGCATGTGCAGGGACGACAGATATTTAATGCTATAATGAACCCTGCATCTGACATCAATAACGACATTGATCAACCTAATAACCTTCTTAATGATGCAAATTTAACAGAAATGGATAAAATTCCGGATGTGGTGAAAAGTCTTCGAGTATTTACTGGACAGCCTGAAGAGTTTAATTCATGGAAAAAGAGTGTTGAGCGAATACTCACGATCTATTCACATCTCAAGGGCACCCCCAAATATTACGACATTTTGTCAGTTATTCGAAATAAAATATCAGGACACGCGGACATAGCACTTGAGTCCTATAACACCCCGTTAAACTGGGAAAAAATATCCAAATGTTTAACATTACACTATGCGGATAAGAGGGACTTGGGAACCTTAGAATACCAAATGACGACTTTGGTACAAGAACATAACTCCATACCCGAATTCTATCAAAAAGTCTATCACCACCTCACTTATCCTAAGTAAACTTGGATCAATGAATATGAATCAGGAATCCCTAAATAACATGACACAGTGTTATAGAGATAAGGCTCTAGACACTTTTGTTAGGGGGCTTAAGGGTGACCTTCCCAGACTCTTAAGCATTCGTGAACCTGCGGACCTTCCACAGGCCCTTCACCTTTGTTTGAAATTGCAGAATGTGGACTTCCGAACCCAACATGCTAACAATTCTCAACATCCTATCCGAAAAACATTTCCTCAGCCATCACCACCGGTCCCTCGAAGAAGAAATTTAAACCCAACCCCAACCCCAATCCCTGCTCCTAGACGCGAATTTTATCCACAATTACTTCATAATCCTCGCAATCCTCAGACCCTTCAAGTTTATAGAGAACCTCATTATCAACAGCCAAGATTTCAACAACATCAACCAAGGTTTCAACAACAACAAAGGCAACCAACGCCAACTTCCTCCGAAGCCAATGGATTGATTGATAATCAAAACAAGCAGGACTTGGAGGAGTACGAACAAACGATGAACCAAGAGGACCAGAGTTATGATCAATCCATTACCGAATACGCCGACACATATGAAGACCCCGATCATGATTTACCAGAAGAACTAGACGACATTTATTTTTTAGATTGAAACGCTCTTCGCTGCCCTACATCGAACACTTTGCGAAGAGCGGCCAAATACTTAGATTTCCTATTGACATAGGCTCTAACAGAGATTATATTCAACCCAAATATATTAGAAATCCCCTTCCAAACAACAAAAATTTTAATGCTTTCTCAGTTGAAGGTAGTATAAAAATAACACATCATGGTTTTGTTCAACTCTTTAGCCCCAATATAGAAAAAATTTAATTCTATATTCTTCCAACTCTCATATCATTTGACGGCATTATTGGTAACGACACGCTAAGAAAATTAAACGCCGTCGTTCACACGAAAGAAAGCTATATGAACATCTGTTCAAACATTATTATTCCTCTTAAACAACATGTTTCAGAAAATATCAATAAATTTAAATATCAGAACTTCCCATTTGAACAAAGAGGACGAAACTGACCTCATGGAAATTGTAAACAATTATCCTAAATTATTTGCTGAACCCGATGATTCTTTAACTTATGTTACATCAGTTAAAGGAGAAATTCGTAATACAACTTCTGAACCGATTTATTCCAAATCATACCCCTATCCGAGAGCTTTAAAGGAGGAGGTCGAGAAACAAATTAATGACCTATGCATAATGCCATATGCATAAACAAAAGTAAATGCTTTTACTTGTAAATTGCTGTACTAGTTAGTGAGAAATTTGCATTAACTAGTGCAGACATTTCCAAGTAAAAGCATTTACTACCTTTTAATCATATGGCCCCTTCTCAAAGATGGCATCATAAGACCATCTAAGTCCCCTTACAATTCTCCAGTTTGGATCGTTCCAAAAAAAAATGGACGCATCCTTAGAAAAAAAATATCGACTTGTTATTGACTATAGAAAGTTAAATTCTGTTACAATCCCAGACCGATACACTATTCCTCCCATTGATGAAGTAATCGCTAACCTCGGTAGCAATAATTATTTTACAATAGTCGACTTGAAAAGCGGGTTTCATCAGATCCTGCTTAGGGAATGCGACATTGAGAAAACAGCGTTTTCCGTAAACAATGGAAAATTCGAATTTTTGCGTCTCCCCTTTGGTCTAAAAAATTCCCCAGCCATCTTTCAGAGAACGTTAGATGATATTCTTAAAGAACACATAGGAACATGTTGCTATGTGTATATTGATGACATTGTCATCTTCGGCAAAAATAAAGAAGAACATCTGAAAAATCTCAAAACTATTTTCGAGAGATGGATAAATGCGAATTTCTTCAAGAGGAAATCGAATTTCTTGAATTTATTATAGGAAAGAATGGTGCTGTATTATCTCAAAATAATAAACCCATAACGTTCTTATCAAGAACGTTGAACAAAACGGAAGAAGCATACGCCACTAACGAGAAAGAGATGCTAGCCATCATCTGGGCTCTCAACTCGCTTAGGAGTTTCCTATACGGATCTAAAAAAGTAAAAATCTATACGGACCATCAACCGCTGACATACGCACTCAGCAACAAAAATACAAACTACAAGATGAAGCGATGGAAAGCCATCTTGGAAGAGTATGATTACGAATTGAAATACAAACCAGGAAAGTCCAACATAGTCGCCGATGCTTTATCACGACTTCCACTAACGTCAGAGGTGAATACAATGACAATGACTGAGCATAGCGACGATAGCTCTTCACAAAATTTAATTCCTACTGTAGAAATCCCAATTAACGTCTTCCGTAACCAATTGATTCTCAAGATCGGTAATGAAACTAATCATGAGTTCCTTATACCATTTCCAACATATCACCGACACACTTTTACCCAACCAAATTATACAGAAACAGATATCATAACCATATTTAAGAAATTTCTCAACCCTAGTAACATAAACGGTTTATCAACAACAGAAGAAATAATGGGTCGAATACAGAATATCTATCCACTTCATTTTGCTAGTTTTAAAGTGAGGTTTACTCAATCTATGGTTGAAGACATTACCGATGAAAGTGAACAAGAAGAAAAAATTTTAAGAGTACACCGTAGAGCACACCGTAACCCAGAGGAAAATAGACAACAAATACTTGAAAACTTTTACTTTCCGAAAATGGCAGCAAAGATCAAAAGATTAGTTAAAAATTGCCAAACATGCAAAGAAAGTAAATACGATCGTCACCCGAACAAACCAACTCTTGAACTTTCCTCAACTGTTAACAATCCCTTATTTCCTTTCCTTTCCCACGAATATGAACAAATTCAAAATTTAATTCACAATTTAAGGCCACACAATGTTAAAAGATCCATAGATTCTATAGGCACAGCGTGGAAGTGGATTGCAGGCAGTCCCGACCGCGACGATTTTATTACAATTAAAAAGAAAGTTTATTAACTTGAAAACACAAATAAACAAGTTGTAATCAACAAATTATATAATGAAAGAATTAACAATATCACAAAAGTAACAAATGAAATTGAAAAAATTTTAAAAGAAAATAAATGTTTCATTTCAATCATTATATCCGAAATTAAATATAAATTCAAAATTGTAAAAGAAGAATTAGAAAATATTGCTTTAGCCATTCACTGGGCAAAACTAGGAATTCTAAACTCACTCATACTATCTAAAGAAGAAATAAGCCTTGCAATAAATACATTTAATAAAGAACACATTCCTTTTACCACAATCGAAGAAGCTCTAAACTTTGCAGAAATCAAAATCATAACAAATTCAATTTCAATTTTATATATTGTCAATATTCCTCTAACAAGTCCCAAAACTTATGAAAAAATCCTTATCAAACCTGTCAAAAGAAATGGGATAATCATTGAAATTCATTACAAAGGAATTCTTACAAATAAAGACAAAATGTTTGGTCTTATAAATAATTGTAAACAAATTAACGATATTTCTATCTGTGAAAATAAAAATCTTGTGAATATTGTAAACTCAACATGCATTTCGAATCTTTTGAAAAGTCAAATAGCATCATGCAACATTATCAGCGGTCAGCACATCCCAGCAATTGAAGAGATAACCCAGGGTATTATTCTGCTTAATGGCTTCAACGGAACTCTCCAAGCTGAATCAACTTCCCGAAATATAACTGGTACCTTCCTCAAATATGACAACACCAACATAACAATAAATGACCGAAAATTTACTTCAGGAAAAGTAATATCGACTCATACTATCCTCCCAGCAATTTTACAACCATCCCCAATAGAAAAAGAATACTTTGTATATGAAAACTATAGTACTCTCATGGTGGAAGTCGAATGGGGCGACATCTAATGTATGCCGGCAACCCTTACTCTTTTTTTTTGCGGAGAGCTTATGGAGGTTTTAAATGATATTTATTGATATTTTTTGGATGCAATTATCCAAAAAATAGTCTCCACTTGCTCCTACCACCAATTTTCGACGCTTAAAGACTCACCAAATCGAATTTTACACCTCACATTTTGCAGCGCCACCACCAGGATCCGGGCAACCCTAAAAAAAACTCGCCATGAGAGTACTATAGTTTTCATATACAAAGAAGAATACCATCCAGTACTATCACTAGAGATGATGCACGAGCTCCACATCAACAACACGAAAGAAATTCAGCTGCTCCAATCAGAAAAAGAAACACAGATGATAACCACCTATGGCTCAATTTCGTTCATGGGCATTCTTTTAATCATCGATCGTGATAATCCTCAAACTTTTTCACAAAAGAAGAAATAATACAAAGGTCATCATCCAACAGCATGAGATGAAGAACATCCACATCCCTCCAGAAGCAACTGCAGCACCTAAGCCAACACCTACCCATCCGCATTCAAAGTTCAATGACATACCATATAGTAGGTCATTTTATTTTACACATTTACATTGTGTATTGTTTTGGTTTTGGGTGTTACATACACACAACAAGCTTTATTAAAAGAGTTTACTTGTCGTAAAGAAGCTACTTTGAGATAGGACTTCTATGGAGAAACAACGACATAGAGCTGCCAGATAGCTTTGAAATGGCTTAGAATCGTTTTAAAAGCTTACAGCTTACAAAGCAACGTATGACAAAAGATCCGGAGCTAGCCAAAGTTCTTCAAACCAAAATTGAAGATTATTTATCAAAAGTCTACACGCAAAAGTTAAGCAGTCAGGAAGCTAAAGAAAGGCATCAGCGTTTGTGGTATCTACCAATATTCCCAGTGACGAATCCTAATAAGCCATCTAAAGTGCGAATTGTCTGGGACGCCGCAGCCAAAGTCCGAGGTATGTCTTTAAATTCATTTCTTATGAAGAGTCCGGACCAGCTCACCAGTTTGATCTCAGTACTTTATAAGTTCAGAGAAAAGAAAGTAGCTATTTGTGGAGACATCATGGAGATGTTCCACCAAGTAAAGATCCGAGATGAAGACCAATACTCCCAGCTTTTTTTGTGGTCTAATAGCGAAGACAAGTTTCCGGAGACCTACGCAATGACTGTCATGACGTTTGGCGCAACCTGTTCACCCGCCTGTGCACAGTATGAAAAAAAGGAGAACGCCAAAGAGTTTGCGGAAGTTTACCCAGAAGCTGTAAAGGCAATTCTTGAGAATCACTACGTCGACGACCTGCTTAGCGTCGATACCCAACAAGAAGCAGTCGAGCTTGATAAAAATATTCGCTTCGTTCATAGCCAAGGAGGTTTCTATATTAGAAACTGGGTATCCAACTCCACAGAGGTAGTGAAGGCTCTCTAATCCAGCAACACTGACTTAATGAATTTAAACACGGACCCCGAAATGATTTCAGAGAAAGTTTTGGGTATGTGGTAGTGTACCATCAACGACATGTTTATTTTCAAACCAACAGCTAAGCCTCTGGAAGTTGCCGTCCCACTAAGCGAGCTGTTCTGCGGCTAATGATGACCAAATTCGACCCCTTGGGTCTGATCGCTCATTTTTTAATGTATTTAAAAGTTCTCCTTCAAGAAATCTGGAGATCACGTATTGGCTGGGATGAAGAAATTCAAGACAAACAAAATCAGAAATGGCTGAACTGGATTCATCTTTTGCCCAAGGTCGAAAATTTTCAAATACCTTGGTACCTACATCAGTAAGAAATTTGAAAAACCAGCGTGTAATGCAGCTACACATATTTGTTGACGCGAGCGAGGACGGCTATGCAGCCGTAGCGTATTTGAGATGTTCAGACGGATGTTGTTTGTAGCGTTCGTGATAATCAAGCATAATAAGTCTAGTGATATGATGTTTGCCCGAGAGAAAGATTGGGTGTTTAAAATCATGACCCACATCTTTAGAAAGCTCAACTCTTCCACTAGGGCGTTTAAATTCACATTCGTCTAAATATGGGCAAAGTTTGTAAATAGAGCTTGTTTTACTCACCAGCTTATTTTTAGAAAAACAATCAATTTCATCTCGATATGTTGAACGCTGCACTTCTTTCAGTAGGGTTCTCTCAGCTTGCTGTAGTTCCATTTGAGTGAGGGGTCCGCTTATGGTTGCTACCTCTTGTAGAAATGTGATTTCGGTAAGTTGTTGTTCGGTCGAAGCAAAGCTCTCAGAAAAAATTCGCTTGAGTCTCGCTCTTGTCTGCGACTTTTTGACAAACCGATGAAGAAAGGCACAGCTACGAAGTAGTTTTTTCCACTCCGAAAATCGATCCACTGAAAAAAGGTTTTCATGACAAAGAATATAAATGCTTACGTATTGACTTCTCAATTCATCGGGGATGTTTTTCGGTTGACTTTTTTCGACTGGCCAAGTTTCTGGAGGCTGGAGTAAGAACGATGGGCCCACAAACCATCGATTGGACGAGCAGAATTCTGGAATTTTGGTCCACTTTGTGGCTTCATCAGCCACATTTTCCTTAGTGGGAACCCACCTCCACTCTGACATATCGGACAGCTCCAAAATCTAACTTACGCGAAACGCAACAAATTGTTTATATTTTCGATGGTCCGATCGAAGCCAGGAGAGTACGTTTTTTTAATCATTTTATTTTAAATTTTATTTATTTTTAAATACATTTTATTTTAAATGTAATAAGTAGAAGTTAATAAATAAAGAAATAAGTTTTTGCGAGGTAGGTAGGTAGAAATGGCGATCTCAAGGCAACCTAGCCTGAGATCCAATTAGCGCTGTAGTGCGCCGTTTTGATACCAAAACTCGTTTGACCTGTGATAGAAAGGGAAAGATTTATAGAGAAGCTTCATAGCGATTATGTTAGAGCCATTTTGTCGCATTGAGAAAAAAGATTAGGTCTCTAATCTTTGTCTCAGATAGCTCATCAAGTTCGTGAAAGAATGCTTTTCCAAAGCATTTCATTCTAGTGTTTGCCAAAGCAGGACATTTGCAGAGGAAATGGATTATCGTTTCACTTTCTCTCTGGTCACTACAACTACGGCAAAAGGTGTTGTAGGAGATACCCAACTTCTCCGCATGAACTCCTATAGGCCAATGTCCGGTACAAACAGCGACAATCCTGGCTATGTCTTGCCTTGGCCTGCATAGAAGATCGTTTGTACGGGTTTTATTATAGGTGGGCCATATCTTCCTAGATATAATGCAGTTGGGTAAATTGCTCCACCTTCGGTTTGATTCAGTTTGGTAGATAGAAAAGATTTTACCCTTCATAGCACCAAGAGGAATGTTAACCATTTCCGCAAGTGAGCTATGAAGGGCCGATCCTTGCCTGGCTAGCTCGTCAGCCCGTTCATTTCCCACGATACCACTATGGCCCGGAACCCAGATCAGGGTGACACCGAGATTAATATTCAGGCTCGCAAGCTCATCGCGACATTGCTGGACCAATTTAGATGAGGATGTGGCCGAGTTAATGGCTTTGACAGCTGCCTGACTGTCTGTAAAGTTTTTGCGAACCCTTGGCTAAATTTTACAATATTAAGGTTCATTTCATATAATTCTCATATAGTATGAAATTTGAGTTATGGACTAAGAAAATACAAAGAAATTCGAAGCTTGCTTGCCGAAGCTCATGCCGAACCACATCAAGGTATTGCCTTTGTAGTACCGAAGCACAAGTTTCCTCCGATATTCCTCTTCTCTATTTGAGTCGATGGGCTGTTACAACATAGCGTGCTGTGCGGTAACAACAAAATATCCTCCCTTTCACCATTTAGGTGACTGGGCACATGCATTTATACCGAAATCCCTTTTACCCTTTAGGTGGCTGATGCGAACTTGCATTTATACCGAAATCCCCTTCACCCTTTATGTGGCTGGGCACTTGCACTTATAAATTATACCGAAATCCCCTTCACCCTTTAGGTGTCTGGTCTGGGCACTTGCACTTGTACCGATTTACCTTTCACCCTTTAGGTGGCTGGGTACTTGATATTATTATTAAGTTCTTATATGATAGGCATTATTAACCCTAGCCCCAAGTAACACTCTCGCTTTGAGTTTTTAATATGTTCTAAGAAAATGTTAAAGGAATGACTATTGCTCTATTTTATACTCCGTTGTAGCATCTGACATTTTCTTTTTAAGCAAATGCTCTATATTTGAGTCTTAGAACATCTTCAAGCTCTATAGGCTCATAAAGCTTGTTGCTCTATTGGCCGCGTTCACATTGCGATGAGATATGCTATCTCAGATACTCGAGTATCCGTATGTGTTTGTGAACGACTAAAACCGGATAGGTTAATTTAGCTGTTTGATTTGAATTCAAGTCAGCTGTTTTTTTTTTTTTTTTTTTTTTATGCGCGCGCTCAAGGGGATTTTTGGTTTACCCTTTATATGTATCAACACAGCGCGGGCGTGAAGGATAGGATAGGATGGGAAGGGAAAGGTGTGTGTGGCGCGAGGTACTGAGACTGAAGGTGGTGGTTGTCTCAGATTTTATCTCCAGGGTTGGCGGCTGGGCTAAAGCGGAGAAATTGCCGTGTCTTATATCTACATATGTCCCTTTATAATTCGCGTTATTTTGTTCATTGTCATGTTTGTTGGGCATACTAGTATTTACTCAATCACATGTTGTTAGTGTTATGCCTGAACAACATGTAATGAGTAAACCAGCGGCCCAACAATGATCAATGATAATGGAAAAAAACAAGACATAGAACTACGGCTGGGATCGAACCTGTGACCATTTGGTTGACAGGCGACCACGCATACCATCGCGCCACGGCCAACCCCTGTTTTTTCTCAAGAGATTACAACAACACAAACCAATCTGGATTGCTTTAGATAACTTTGTGAACGTGGCCATTAATAAGCTCTATTACAATTTATAACGCAACCTTGAACGAGCTTTACTTAACATTTCAACCATATGCTTTAAAAAGGCATTATTTGAGGAAAATAAATGTTCCTTAGAGCCACTCAGCAGCTTTTTGCTTTTAAACAAATGTCTTGTTGATCAAAAGACATAAGTGTCAAAAAAAAACAAATGCTTTGAAAAATAAACACGACGAAATAAACACAATAATGGCGTTTTCAATTGGCAATCCGGAATTGGTTTTAGAGGAATTCTCTCCTTGTTCAGAATCAGAACTTTCACTTTTGCCCAGTTGAACGCATTCAGAATGATTTTTTCTGCTTCCAAATTGCCAATCGAAAACGCCATAAAACAAATTGACTGTCATAAGCTCATAAGTAGCCGTTTTAGAACATATTGCTTTAAAAGAGTTGTACATATATGTGTGTAAAAAATATAAAATGTCAGTAAGAAAAAATAATAATTAGCCAGAAGAACTTGAGCGAAATACTACGGGATGAAACGAAAACACAATTTTGCACCAAATTGACTGTCATCAAATACCGTTTTAGAACATACCGCTTTAAGAGAGTTATAATGCGTATACAAAACAGAGAAAGAGGAGCATCGAGTTCCAACACCAAAGTAATCAAAATCAGAAACAGGGTGATACCTTTCCATAGCTCGTATTTGTGTTTTAGTTCTGCTTGGGGTGCGCTCAATATTTTTTTTTTTATAAAAATAGCTTCTTTTTGTTGTCTAAAAAGAATCACGTGACAGTTATAAAATTCACGTGGAATCATATTTTTGTAACCTCACGTGTAAAAATCGTATTAGGTATTCAAATTTTTACGTGGAATTTATAAAATTCAAGTGGAATTAATAAAATTTAAGTGGAATTTAATATATTCACGTAAAATTTATAGAATTTATAAAATTCAAAAACACAACACAAAATTATAATTCCACTTGAATTCCACTTGAATTTTATAATAATTTTATTATTTATAAATTTCAGTTAAAAACTCATATAATCAGAAAATTGCACGTAAGATTTATTGAATTGCACGTGAATTTTGTGAATTTTCATGGGGAATTTATATAATTTATAAGTTTATAAAAACTTTACGTGAATTTTATGAATTTTACTTGGATTTTATGAATTTTATAATTCACGTGAAATTCGTAAAATTCACGTGAAATTTTATTTATCTCTTTATTTAACTCTTCCACTAGGGCGTTTAAATTCACATTCGTCTAAATATGGGCAAAGTTTGTAAATAGAGCTTGTTTTACTCACCAGCTTATTTTTAGAAAAACAATCAATTTCATCTCGATATGTTGAACGCTGCACTTCTTTCAGTAGGGTTCTCTCAGCTTGCTGTAGTTCCATTTGAGTGAGGGGTCCGCTTATGGTTGCTACCTCTTGTAGAAATGTGATTTCGGTAAGTTGTTGTTCGGTCGAAGCAAAGCTCTCAGAAAAAATTCGCTTGAGTCTCGCTCTTGTCTGCGACTTTTTGACAAACCGATGAAGAAAGGCACAGCTACGAAGTAGTTTTTTCCACTCCGAAAATCGATCCACTGAAAAAAGGTTTTCATGACAAAGAATATAAATGCTTACGTATTGACTTCTCAATTCATCGGGGATGTTTTTCGGTTGACTTTTTCGACTGGCCAAGTTTCTGGAGGCTGGAGTAAGAACGATGGGCCCACAAACCATCGATTGGACGAGCAGAATTCTGGAATTTTGGTCCACTTTGTGGCTTCATCAGCCACATTTTCCTTAGTGGGAACCCACCTCCACTCTGACATATCGGACAGCTCCAAAATCTAACTTACGCGAAACGCAACAAATTGTTTATATTTTCGATGGTCCGATCGAAGCCAGGAGAGTACGTTTTTTTAATCATTTTATTTTAAATTTTATTTATTTTTAAATACATTTTATTTTAAATGTAATAAGTAGAAGTTAATAAATAAAGAAATAAGTTTTTGCGAGGTAGGTAGGTAGAAATGGCGATCTCAAGGCAACCTAGCCTGAGATCCAATTAGCGCTGTAGTGCGCCGTTTTGATACCAAAACTCGTTTGACCTGTGATAGAAAGGGAAAGATTTATAGAGAAGCTTCATAGCGATTATGTTAGAGCCATTTTGTCGCATTGAGAAAAAAGATTAGGTCTCTAATCTTTGTCTCAGATAGCTCATCAAGTTCGTGAAAGAATGCTTTTCCAAAGCATTTCATTCTAGTGTTTGCCAAAGCAGGACATTTGCAGAGGAAATGGATTATCGTTTCACTTTCTCTCTGGTCACTACAACTACGGCAAAAGGTGTTGTAGGAGATACCCAACTTCTCCGCATGAACTCCTATAGGCCAATGTCCGGTACAAACAGCGACAATCCTGGCTATGTCTTGCCTTGGCCTGCATAGAAGATCGTTTGTACGGGTTTTATTATAGGTGGGCCATATCTTCCTAGATATAATGCAGTTGGGTAAATTGCTCCACCTTCGGTTTGATTCAGTTTGGTAGATAGAAAAGATTTTACCCTTCATAGCACCAAGAGGAATGTTAACCATTTCCGCAAGTGAGCTATGAAGGGCCGATCCTTGCCTGGCTAGCTCGTCAGCCCGTTCATTTCCCACGATACCACTATGGCCCGGAACCCAGATCAGGGTGACACCGAGGTTAATATTCAGGCTCGCAAGCTCATCGCGGCATTGCTGGACCAATTTAGATGAGGATGTGGCCGAGTTAATGGCTTTGACAGCTGCCTGACTGTCTGTAAAGTTTTTGCGAACCCTTGGCTAAATTTTACAATATTAAGGTTCATTTCATATAATTCTCATATAGTATGAAATTTGAGTTATGGACTAAGAAAATACAAAGAAATTCGAAGCTTGCTTGCCGAAGCTCATGCCGAACCACATCAAGGTATTGCCTTTGTAGTACCGAAGCACAAGTTTCCTCCGATATTCCTCTTCTCTATTTGAGTCGATGGGCTGTTACAACATAGCGTGCTGTGCGGTAACAACAAAATATCCTCCCTTTCACCATTTAGGTGACTGGGCACATGCATTTATACCGAAATCCCTTTTACCCTTTAGGTGGCTGATGCGAACTTGCATTTATACCGAAATCCCCTTCACCCTTTATGTGGCTGGGCACTTGCACTTATAAATTATACCGAAATCCCCTTCACCCTTTAGGTGTCTGGTCTGGGCACTTGCACTTGTACCGATTTACCTTTCACCCTTTAGGTGGCTGGGTACTTGATATTATTATTAAGTTCTTATATGATAGGCATTATTAACCCTAGCCCCAAGTAACACTCTCGCTTTGAGTTTTTAATATGTTCTAAGAAAATGTTAAAGGAATGACTATTGCTCTATTTTATACTCCGTTGTAGCATCTGACATTTTCTTTTTAAGCAAATGCTCTATATTTGAGTCTTAGAACATCTTCAAGCTCTATAGGCTCATAAAGCTTGTTGCTCTATTGGCCGCGTTCACATTGCGATGAGATATGCTATCTCAGATACTCGAGTATCCGTATGTGTTTGTGAACGACTAAAACCGGATAGGTTAATTTAGCTGTTTGATTTGAATTCAAGTCAGCTGTTTTTTTTTTTTTTTTTTTTTTATGCGCGCGCTCAAGGGGATTTTTGGTTTACCCTTTATATGTATCAACACAGCGCGGGCGTGAAGGATAGGATAGGATGGGAAGGGAAAGGTGTGTGTGGCGCGAGGTACTGAGACTGAAGGTGGTGGTTGTCTCAGATTTTATCTCCAGGGTTGGCGGCTGGGCTAAAGCGGAGAAATTGCCGTGTCTTATATCTACATATGTCCCTTTATAATTCGCGTTATTTTGTTCATTGTCATGTTTGTTGGGCATACTAGTATTTACTCAATCACATGTTGTTAGTGTTATGCCTGAACAACATGTAATGAGTAAACCAGCGGCCCAACAATGATCAATGATAATGGAAAAAAACAAGACATAGAACTACGGCTGGGATCGAACCTGTGACCATTTGGTTGACAGGCGACCACGCATACCATCGCGCCACGGCCAACCCCTGTTTTTTCTCAAGAGATTACAACAACACAAACCAATCTGGATTGCTTTAGATAACTTTGTGAACGTGGCCATTAATAAGCTCTATTACAATTTATAACGCAACCTTGAATGAGCTTTACTTAACATTTCAACCATATGCTTTAAAAAGGCATTATTTGAGGAAAATAAATGTTCCTTAGAGCCACTCAGCAGCTTTTTGCTTTTAAACAAATGTCTTGTTGATCAAAAGACATAAGTGTCAAAAAAAAACAAATGCTTTGAAAAATAAACACGACGAAATAAACACAATAATGGCGTTTTCAATTGGCAATCCGGAATTGGTTTTAGAGGAATTCTCTCCTTGTTCAGAATCAGAACTTTCACTTTTGCCCAGTTGAACGCATTCAGAATGATTTTTTCTGCTTCCAAATTGCCAATCGAAAACGCCATAAAACAAATTGACTGTCATAAGCTCATAAGTAGCCGTTTTAGAACATATTGCTTTAAAAGAGTTGTACATATATGTGTGTAAAAAATATAAAATGTCAGTAAGAAAAAATAATAATTAGACAGAAGAACTTGAGCGAAATACTACGGGATGAAACGAAAACACAATTTTGCACCAAATTGACTGTCATCAAATACCGTTTTAGAACATACCGCTTTAAGAGAGTTATAATGCGTATACAAAACAGAGAAAGAGGAGCATCGAGTTCCAACACCAAAGTAATCAAAATCAGAAACAGGGTGATACCTTTCCATAGCTCGTATTTGTGTTTTAGTTCTGCTTGGGGTGCGCTCAATATTTTTTTTTTTATAAAAATAGCTTCTTTTTGTTGTCTAAAAAGAATCACGTGACAGTTATAAAATTCACGTGGAATCATATTTTTGTAACCTCACGTGTAAAAATCTTATTAGGTATTCAAATTTTTACGTGGAATTTATAAAATTCAAGTGGAATTAATAAAATTTAAGTGGAATTTAATATATTCACGTAAAATTTATAGAATTTATAAAATTCAAAAACACAACACAAAATTATAATTCCACTTGAATTCCACTTGAATTTTATAATAATTTTATTATTTATAAATTTCAGTTAAAAACTCATATAATCAGAAAATTGCACGTAAGATTTATTGAATTGCACGTGAATTTTGTGAATTTTCATGGGAAATTTATATAATTTATAAGTTTATAAAAACTTTACGTGAATTTTATGAATTTTACTTGGATTTTATGAATTTTATAATTCACGTGAAATTCGTAAAATTCACGTGAAATTTTATTTATCTTACGTGCAATTTTCTGATTACCTATATGAGTTTTTATGTGAAATTTATAAAATTATTTCACATTTTTGAATTATTTTAAATTTTTTGGGGAACCAACGTGAAATCATTGAAAGAATCGCAATTTCCTTGCGTGAAAAAGGTAAAACATCATTTTTGATTTTTTTTCTTAAACCGAGACACCCTATAGCGTAAATATAAAAGATGGCTGATAATATTTCTATAAAAAAAATTTTTGTGGACATTAGCATTATAGAAGCTCTAAAAGAGATATTTTTGTGGATTTTTTAAAATGGCTGTTTTGGGAGAAGTTATGAAATCTCTCTATACACTTTTTTCATTTAATTTTTTATTTAAATAGTAAAACATTAATATTTCAAAGGGGCGTTGCACAATTTCGAGGTGCAACATCTATGTTTGTGATAAAAATAAAGTGGCACACAAAATCATTCCTAAGCGTTGTCTTACTCATTAATTAAAGTATTACGATCATTTATCGTAAATATTTTGCTTAATATAGTTTTAAGTGTTTCTTTGTTTATTATTATTATTTATGTTTGAGAAATTATTCCAAAGATCATTATATACAAGAATACAATTCTCATTGTTTTCTTTTATATTTATGTTTTACTAACACTTAAGCAAATCGTTTTCATGTTTCCACTTCACAGCGAAAAGCTTTAAAACTGTCTCTCGATAACGTTTAATAGAGCTAAAAGTGCTCTCAATCAAAATATTAATGTCATTTTGTTTCTTTTGTGGAACATATAGATATTTGAGCATCATATTAAGAGCCCGAATCATGCTAAAAAAAGCTCTAAATTAGCAATAAAGTGATAAAAATACTTGCATTAATGCTATTGGTCTCTAAGACTGCTATTCAAGAAAAGAAATGGAGCTTATTTTATCTCCCAAAGTCGAAAAAATAGCTCTAAACAGGTTCTTTTTCAGCTTTATTGAAGCTATAGAGCAAAACGAAGTTAATATAGCCAAATAATTTAGCTTTATAAGCGCTGCCAGAGCTAAATACGAACTAAAATTGTTACTTGGGGCATTTATATAATATTATTTAGTTCTTTAGCTACGTTATTGGAATCATAAAAATTGAAAAGGAATAGTTCATCTTTCATTTGGCAAGTGTGGTTCGTTTGTTTCTCTATACTCGAGTTTTCTTTGATTTCTCGAGACGACTTTGGAATCCGGCGAGCTTACCCCAGCCTTTGACAAAGAAGCATCACAAATTGGCGCTCGAGCAGGGACCTTTAGAGAATTCACCCGAACTCCGATTTTCAATCCACCGCCGACCGCCTCGCCTGTGTAAAATGAGCGAAAACGGAACGAACGCCGCCATAGACGAGATCAATACGTTCAGAAGCTTCATATAGATGCTCAAGAAAAATGAGCTCATAGAAATGCTCGCCTCCCGTTATATCGAAACCGAAGGTAACATGCAAATTCTCCGCCAGCGTCCAAGCGATCATCTCAACAACCGTAACCTATCTACCGTCAATTGTCGAGGATGCCATACTAGGCATGGATTTTTTGAGACAAGCCAACCTGAAAATCTCGGTTGGAGACCGACGATCGACAAAAAATCTAAACCTTTCTAGATCAAGAATTACCGAAGTTCAATAGAATAAACGGTATATCAACCGTTCTTCCACACCGAATCGAATTAAAAACCTACCAGCCATCTAAATGACTATATCATTGACCATGAAGTGTCGACAAACTAGCCGCCGATGCCAAACTTGAATGGGTTCACAACATGATGAACAGAGTTGCCAATGAGCCATGCCGATATCCTGAGCATACATTTATAGAAAACAGACGTTTTGCGACCACCGATCCACTAACCAATCCACGAGACAATGAGTGGAAACTCTGTGTTGCCGAATTAGACCGACCGAAAATTCTGTATGAAAAACATGATGCTGTTACACCCAAACATCCAGGAATAGCAAAAACTACGTCACGAATGGCCAGACTATACTACTAGCCAGGAATATTCCTTGACATACGAAAATACGTACTCAGTTGTCAGAGCTGTAACCAATACAAGGTAACATGCAAATTCTCCGCCAGCGTCCAAGCGATCATCTCAACAACCGTAACCTATCTACCGTCAATTGTCGAGGATGCCATACTAGGCATGGATTTTTTGAGACAAGCCAACCTGAAAATCTCGGTTGGAGACCGACGATCGACAAAAAATCTAAACCTTTCTAGATCAAGAATTACCGAAGTTCAATAGAATAAACGGTATATCAACCGTTCTTCCACACCGAATCGAATTAAAAACCTACCAGCCATCTAAATGACTATATCATTGACCATGAAGTGTCGACAAACTAGCCGCCGATGCCAAACTTGAATGGGTTCACAACATGATGAACAGAGTTGCCAATGAGCCATGCCGATATCCTGAGCATACATTTATAGAAAACAGACGTTTTGCGACCACCGATCCACTAACCAATCCACGAGACAATGAGTGGAAACTCTGTGTTGCCGAATTAGACCGACCGAAAATTCTGTATGAAAAACATGATGCTGTTACACCCAAACATCCAGGAATAGCAAAAACTACGTCACGAATGGCCAGACTATACTACTAGCCAGGAATATTCCTTGACATACGAAAATACGTACTCAGTTGTCAGAGCTGTAACCAATACAAAGCCCCACAGCAAAAGCCAAGTAGTTTCATGTGTACCAGACACCCTGCTGTGCTGTGCTAAATTATGGACGAGAGATAAGAATACCGCCGAGTTTCTAACTAACTGCTCCTTTCGAAAACAAAAACGAAAACCTTACGTCGAGAATGGAGCGAATGCAAGCGTTACACAAAATTTGTAAAGATTCTCTTTTTTTCAAAAAAACGTTGCACATATTGAAATTTTAAATTTTCTATTTTTGAACTTGCCTATAGTGAAAACCGATCCTTAAGTGTTGGGACAAGACTGTAGCTCCATCTATGAGACAAACTTAGTACTAAATGCCCAAACTGAAATGATGGAAAAAGAGTGACTTTCGAAAGGTCCACCTCAGCGAAAAGAATCCACCAATACTCTGACCTTCTCAAAAAGAAAAAAAATATAATCGACTAGAGGAATATTGGATCCATTGAATAAGAAGTACAGGAAGAGGCATATCGAGAAAAAAGTGAAGTAGTTTTCATAATTGTGTGAGTTACACAAACACAAATGCATTGGCACAGGGTTGGAGTGAAGGTAGACTGCTATTTGCTGGGGCGCCAAAAGGAATATTTTGCTAAATTTTTTTTTGGGTGGTTTAGTAAAAATATGTGTAGCTAGAAGTACTGGAATATGATTTCCATTTTCTCAGAAGTACTTATTCACATACAAAGGAGCATAGCTATTACTGTAAGTCTTAAAAGAAAAAAAACTTTTTTAGTTCAAATAAATAATTGAATGAGTTTTTTTTGATTTATTTCTGGCTGGATTATAATATCGAATAAATTACACTTGAAGTAATAAAATTAAACTTACCTCTTACAGGAACCTGAAAACTTTAAATGGATATGGATTATTAAAGTAGTAGAGCTTTTTTTACTTAATTAAAATCATCACAACTGGACACAAATACTTCTTGACGAAGATACAAAACCGACACGATAGACAAAGACAATCACAGAAATATTGAAAATACGTAGTATATTTCCAAAACTAAACCGCCGAAAAATAACTGCACTACGGGTGCTTAACGTTTCTTAGCGCCTTGCCATCACCAACAAAAACCTATCCGTCCCTGTACTAAAATTTCTAATTTGACATTACAAGTTCATTTGTGCAACATGATTAAAGTATATTTTTATTTTGAACAATATTACTATTTTTATCTTAAAATACCATGAAATAACAATATAAAAGTATTCTAAGATAACGTATTTACCAAAATAACATCACTTTAAGTTACTATTTGTGGAATATGAGCCAAGACTTACTTGTGAAATGAAAACTTTTTGTTTTTCCGGTTATACAAGTTTTTACAACTTTTCACGCAGCACCTCATTTTGATTTATATTTTAATAATAATATGCTTTAATTTTCAACACAAATTGGTTTTTATTTCACTTTTTTATTAGTTTTGTGGAACGTTTTTCACTTTTTTAAAATCTTTCTACTTCACAACACTAACTCTCAGCAAGGCAAAATGACAGATAGGGTTCACTTTTTTTTTTTTTTTTAATTTTAATACTTCACTCACGTACACTGTATATGTGCCAAAAGCCTCTTCCTCTATTTCTTATTCAATGATTGGATCGGATGACCCGAATAGTGTGGGAGAAAGAATGAGGAAAATGTGAGGTAGTCACTATCCAAGTAGGAGACAGGTAGGTACAGTCAAATTGGTTTCGTCCTAATTTTACATTTAAATCTCAAAAATTCGAAAGAAAAATAAAATCAAAAGTGCTTTAATAAACTTATTGGTACCTAATAATTTAAAAAGTTTCAATGTTTTTAGTTCTTAATTTTCATCTTTTATTTTGGTTGTAGCATGTTTTTGTGAAATTTAAAAAAGTAACCAACATTGACAAAGTTACAAAAATCCGTGGTAGATCCAAATCAAGACCTATTGAGTAGAGCAGTATGAAAACACTAAGCAGTAAGCAGAAAAAATATAATGTGTGCTGTATGGCTCTTCATGTGCGAAAGAGCAAACATAGCTATCAGATCCAGATGAGCAGATATAGCAAAAAGCTATTTTGCTCTACAAACTGCTCACTGCTTTTCCGAGCTCTATGTTCTTCATTCATCAGATGAGCAGAAATAGATAAAAACGATTTTGCTCTCTAAATTGCTCAATGATTTTCTGAGCAGGTAGGTAGAACGTAGAAGAGAACTATGTGGCTCTTTTAATCTGCTCACTGCATTTTTAACAATACAACTGTATTTTCTTAGTGGAGGTAGGAATTTTTTAAATTTTGAATGTATTTTTTTGAATCTTTCATTCATATATGAAAAAAGTACTTTTCAGGTAGGTACCTTTATTTTGAACCTTTTTCAAGAAGAGAGTCAAAAAAAAAATTTCACAGCACATTGATTATATAGTTGCAGATTTGAATTTTTGTTCAAAATTTTATATTTTCAAAATACTGCTAAGCCGATATATTCGCATTTTAAAGGTTGTTTAGAAAAAAAATGTTAACTTATGAAATACATTATATACTTAGATTTTTTTAGTTTAAAATCGAAGGAAGGAACATTTTTCAGCAGTAAAGTAGGAACCTAAATACTCTCTATAGAGTGATTAAATAGCTGCTAATTAGAGCTGCTCTCTTTGTTAACTGCTCACAGTGATCGCTGCTCATTGAAAATCGCTCTTTAGCACACCCCTAGTAGACCTATTTAATTTAACCTAAAACTACAAAATTATCTTAGGTGAGTTTGAAAGAAATTAGTTTGATGAAAAAATATAATTTAGAAGGGAATTTTCTACAGGCTACGGAAATTCCAAATTTTGAATTGCTGGCGGTTCCAGGTGACCAGTGGAGCTCTGAGCCGCCACACACTTTAAAGTTTTTTTTACGTTCGATACGTAATTAAGGACCTACATATGTATGTATGAGAGATTATTCAAATAAAATAAAATAATTCAAAATCACAGTAAAAAGTTTAAAAAATTTATTAAAATTATTATCACATCGATTGCTATAAATTTTAATAATATTCGACAGTTTTTAATTATACAAAGTAATACATAATACTAATATGCATTAAGTATGTAAAATGTATGAAAATGTCCTACATACACATAATAGGATATGCATATACAATAGGTTATACCAGAGTTATCAAGTATCCAACTCATACAGATTCCATATGAGGGGCTTTGGGAAGTGGCCAATATGAATCATGGAAAATAGAAATATTATTAATATTAGCAAACGTGAAATCGGGACGATTACTTTTCAGGTTGGCCGAAGGGAAGGTGGAATGTTGAGCTCCAGGGACGAGGACTGCTTGCATATTGCACGGCATCAGCTCGTCGGACTGGAGGATCTTTTCACCGGAGACTCAACCTCGCCTGCAGACAAAAACACATATCAGGCCAGGGAAAACTAGGGTAAAAAGGTAAAAAGGAAACGGACTAGTAACTAGAGGTCTGCATGAATACATTCATTTGCCTTCTCTGACCAAGCACAGTACTTCAGTGTATTCTGTTCGTTGCATTCATAGAAAGTAGTGTACACTAAAAATGAATACACTATTCTTGAAAACAAATACTGCACACGATTCGATCTATTTATAACAGAACGAATACAGTATTTGGTTTCTATCCTGGGCTTGAATGCTTGAATCAAGTAGAACAGAACAAGCCTA
Organism: Syrphus vitripennis; assembly: GCA_958431115.1. NCBI lineage: Eukaryota > Metazoa > Arthropoda > Insecta > Diptera > Syrphidae > Syrphus > Syrphus vitripennis. Next base: position 68,362,006 of record OY288108.1, read on the forward strand.
ACATATTATAAACACATCGAATACACCGAATGTACCGAGTATAAAATCAAATACACTAGTTTTTTTTTCTCTTCTAAGCTTTACTTCTTAAATGGTAGTTCGTCGCAGCGACGAACCGGGAAAAAATTTCTAATTCAATTCTAGTGTATTCATAATTTAAACTTATTTTATGATTGTGACGCTTGTATGGCACGTAAAATTACAAATGAGATATCAAAAAATAGGATTTTTTACACAGATGCGATATATGAAAAATTTAACACACTACATTCAAGCAATAAAGAGTTGTGTGGTTTTTAATCGATTCTATGCAAATAACGGTACTTGGTGATTTTTATAATTTTAATTATTTTTTTTATTATTTTTTATAGAATAAATTACATGTTGTGTTAAAATTTCAGATTTTTATGTCAACACGTTTAGAAAATATTAAAAAAAAACTTGAAAAACAGTTTAAAAACATTAGAAAATTCAAAACGTTTAGCTTAATATCTTCGCTTAACGGTAACATAGAGTTTTGAATTTTTTACCAAAAAATTAGCTGTTAGAATTTCAAATTTTTCGTATAGCTAAGAAAATAAATAAATAAAAAAACAACGAAAAAATCAATGAAAACATTTACAAATATATAAATTCAAATTAAATTAATTTGTTGTATTTGATTCGGTGTATTCGATGTGTTCGATATAAACTCGCTGTATTCGATGCATTTGAGAAAAAAATCAAATGGTGTATTCGTTTCAAGTAAATACACGATTCTATTGTTTTGGTTTGAGTTGATGATTCATTTGATTTGTTTTGAAAGATGTGAATAGTGTATTTGAAAAAATATAGAACGGCTTGGAAGTGGTTTCAAGCCATTCGTTGCAGATGTTTACTAGTAACGACACGGATGGACTATTGGCACATCAGGGCACTGCAGATGGTGTCGCAGTGTGGCCATTACCCACCCAACCATAGGAATCTGCGGAAATGTTTGGATTCCCCCGAGAATGATGGTCGACGATCGGTTTCAGGTCAGATTACTCCCACAGCATCTCCTCTACCCTCGGCACCCCTGAAACAAAAACTTAACGGACCATAGTTCCGCTCAAGCGAAACCACAAAAACAAACCACTTCTTTCTTTAGAGATGAAAGTTTTTATTTCACAATTATTATCAAGCATAATTTAATCGAAAATAACATTAAAACCATAAAATTTAAACAATACAGAAAATAAATACAAATGGTAACAAGAAAACCATACGGGTAAGTGTTTTTATTTTATTTTTTTTTTTCTGCAAAAAAAAATACCCTTTCACCTCTTTTCTCTCGGACTCGCGAAAAATCGGAGGATCCTAGTTCCCTACCCCTAATAGAGCTCTTTGGAGGTGATATGCTACGTGTAAGAAACATCAAAATCTGTCGCGCAACACCACCTACAACTGAAATTTTCGGTACCTCACAAAAAGAATTTAAATATGTAGTTTAATCAGAGAAAAAAAAATAACTTCCTCGCCGAGACTATATAAAGGTAAGTACATGTAGAGATATATAACAAAAAAAACTTACTTCACTATAGCATTTATATAAATATAAGATATTAGTTCGTATGTAGATAAATTTAATAAATAATGTTGTGGTGGTAACCTATATGTCTGTATATATATATACATATACATAAATATAGAGGCGAGAAATATCCTTTCAACGCCCAGGGAACGGTAGCACCCTGTATTTTTAGGATTTTAACGTATGTACATATATGTAATCTATTTCAATTTCTGTTTAGGTATCTTTTTTTATCATAGGCCGTTAATTTCCACGTTCTAATTTTATATATCTAGGTATATATATATAATCGTCTTTCATACCGGTAAGTTTCTTTTTCTTCATTGATGCCTTTTTTCAAGCGGCGCGGCGCGCGGCCCAGCGCTCTTTAAATTAATTGGAACTTAATTCGGCCGCCGCCGCGCCGTGAATAACCTATAGTTTGAATAAATATTTTCTTGATTTTTATTTTTTCTTTTCTCTCTTCCCTTCGAGTTGAATTCTTCAGTATAACTTCTATTTTTGGCACTATTATTTTAATTTTGTTTTTTCAACTTCTCTTTTATTCTAGGAATATAATATTTCTTTTTCAACGTTTTTTTATGTTTAAATGTTTTAACAATAGTTTCCGTCTTTAAAAATTGAGTTCACCGCAGGCACTGGTACGCACTTTATGCAGTTCGACTGTGTGGTTACTTGTCGAATGAGGGTTGCGTACATTTACCATTCGCCCTCTGAACGCACTCATTATTTTATATAAGTTCTTTCTTTGTATATGAAAACTATAGTACTATCATGGTGGAAGTCGAATGGGGCGACATCTAATTTACCTATGCAACCCTTACTCTTTTTTTTTTGCGGAGAGCTTATGGAGGTTTTAAATGATATTTATTGATATTTTTTGGATGCAATAATCCAAAAAATAGTCTACTCTTGCCCCTACCACCAATTTTCGACGCTTAAAGACTCCCCAAATCGAATTTTACACCTCACATTTTGCAGCGCCACCACCAGGACCTCTGCAACCCTAAAAAAACTCGCCATGATAGTACTATAGTTTTCATATACAAAGGTTCTTTCTACTTAGATTAGAGAACTGTCAGCCACCGACGTAACACCATCATTATTCATTAAGGCAAAACATGGCAGCGCAACTGGTAGGTATGTTTTTATTTCGTGTTATTTTTATTTTATTTGTTTTTGTTTCTTTCAGAATCTAAGATTAGGGAACATGGACTAGGGATTTCCAGGCGTCCGCAACAATAAATTTACTTTGGATGTGGTTCCAAGTCCAGAAACTTTATTTTTTTTTTTGTAAACAAATATTGTCACTTTTTTTGAACGAAGCGACGCAGCAATTGATGGATAGAGAAAAGTTTATAATGTAACGAAGATAAAATCTCTATTGTAGTTATAGAGGCAGTAAAAAATTAGTTATGAAAAGAATATACAGGGTGAGTCATGAGCAATGCGACAAAACGCTAGGGCGTGTAGGTTGCGTTGAGACAAGAAAAAAATCGTATAGGAGGGGGGGGGTCTATTCCCCCCCGTTTAGCCGGGAGGGGCAATTTTCGAAAAAATTGACTTAAAATGGAAAAAAAATTATTTAAAATCAACGGCTTCATTCAAAATGCTATGCAATACCTTTTTGAAAAGCTAACAACTTTTTCTTTCATTCTGTGTTTAAATAAATCTATTCTAAGAAATAGTTTTTGAAATATTAATTTTCAAAGTCAAAATTTTGAAAAAAAAAAAGTGGAAAAAAAATATTCAAATTAATTTTTTTCAAAATTTTACGTAATTAAGTGCTAATTTTAATTTCAAAATTAAGTGCTGTTATTAATTTTAATTCAAAATCAGAAAACCGGATGCAAAAAATTTATGTCGTTCTCAAGAAATTAAAAGAATTCTAAAGCTAAAAATAAAAAATTAATGATCGCTAAACTTTTTAAAACAAGAAAATGATGATTTGCTTTATTTATAAGTCCTTCCAATAAAAAATATAGTAAAAATAAAAGGAATTTTTAAAGCAAATCATCATTTTCTTGTTTTAAAAAGTTTAGCGATCATTAATTTTTTATTTTTAGCTTTAGAATTCTTTTAATTTCTTGAGAACGACATAAATTTTTTGCATCCGGTTTTCTGGTTTTGAATTAAAATTAATAACAGCACTTAATTTTGAAATTAAAATTAGCACTTAATTACGTAAAATTTTGAAAAAATTAATTTGAATATTTTTTTTCCACTTTTTTTTTCAAAATTTTGACTTTGAAAATTAATATTTCAAAAACTATTTCTTAGAACAGATTTATTTAAACACAGAATGAAAGAAAAAGTTGTTAGCTTTTCAAAAAGGTATTGCATAGCATTTTGAATGAAGCCGTTGATTTTAAATAATTTGTTTTCCATTTTAAGTCAATTTTTTCGAAAATTGCCCCTCCCGGCTAAACGGGGGGGAATAGACCCCCCCTCCCATACGATTTTTTTCTTGTCTCAACGCAACCTACACGCCCTAGCATTTTGTCGCATTGCTCATGACTCACCCTGTATACAGTATGTTCTTACAACATATGTAATATAAGTTCTTGTCCTTCCGGTGACGACGCACGGGTGAAATCGTCAAAACCTTTCCAGCATATCTATACATAGGTAACTATACAGAAAATAATTTATTTGAAATAGCAAAAGGGATATTTAAGACGACAATCAGACCGTTCTTATAAATAAATAGGTATAAGCAACAAAAAAAAGGAAACATGCAGCTGCGTTACCAGACATCCAAATGGATCCTTCCAAATATGAAATACATCAAGAACAAACTTGCAGCTGCTTTTCAGCTTCCAGACAATCATACGGTTCTACACCAAAAGTAACTAACGAAAAGAGGGTAACTTGAGGCGACAGAACATTCTAACAAACATACATACATAACGTCTAGACAGTAGTTGAGATATAAGAAAATATAAGTACGCAGAAGTATACGAATGGTGGTAGAATTGAGGAAAGGGTGCCACAATGAACGATCAATATGATCAAAATGAATAAGAGACAAGGAATAAGAAGGTAGACGTTAAAGGAAAAGAACGATCATGAAAGTATTTGTCAGGGATTGAAAGAAACAGGAGAGATAAAATAAGGATTGTAGTTGTGCGCGAGTAAGTGGATTTTAGCATAGAAGTAAGGGCTTAAAGATAATGTAGAAAAGGGGTGTGACGTAGATTTTGAAGATAGGATAAGGATATAGCTGGAAATGGAAAGGTGAGTAACGATATTCATCATTCTGGAATCTGGATTCAGTCGTGTTGTGTTACGGATCGGAACTCAGAGCGGGCGTCGGAAGGAGTTAAATAATTTTTAAATTCTTCGGATGAAAATTTGGTTCAGTCCTTTTCAATACAAATAAAAAGACCTTTATTTGGAAATTAATTGCATTGCATTTATTACAAATTATTGTGTCTACATAACCTCATTTGGAAACATGAATTTGTATGCGAAATGAGAAGATTTGTGAAAGAATTTGGAAATTATTATGCCTCATGTGGCCTCAAATATTTGCTATTGGCCTTCAAGCTATTTGCTAAGCCGATGAATTCGAATACGACGATGAAACAAGAATCGTGAAGTCGCAGAAATAACAATAAAAATACTTTGCTATGATTGACAACAACACGTTGTTGTTATTAATTGTATCGGTTTCGCATTGGGAAAGCCTTTATATGCACTGTGCAAATATTTCCTTAATCAATTTCAAAATATGACATTTAAATAAAATTTAAAAAAATATACATACATACATACATATGTATATAGGGACTTTTAAATTAAAAGTCAAAGTCAAAAACATTCTAAGAAAGTTTAAATCATATATATGTACATACATATGTACTTAGTTCAAATAAATATGTCCAAACTATACATTTCTGTTATAAACTTTGCAGATAAATGTGTGCCAAATCGCTTACGTCCACTATGGATGCATCCTGCAGGTTAGTACTAATTATAAAATACTTATGTTTTATATATATGTATATTAATGCATGGCGTATATAATATCAGGTCCTAAAACAGTTTTCTTCTGGGCACCAATGTTTAAATGGGTAAGTAAAATAAAAATCATTTTATTGTACTTCTGTGTAGATGAAAAAAAAAATATTTATGTACATAATGTATGTACATATGTATGTATAAAGTTTGTAAACATTGTAAGCTTAATTTCCATACAAAATCTGACACTTCATTTTTACAGTACCTATACCACTTTACATATTTACCAAGTTTATAAGCAAAAAATTTATGTAGTCTTTTAAAATTGTAAGTTCATGCAACGCTTCCTTCATCTTTCTCTTCTTTTTCTGATCTATTCTTTTAAAAGTGGAAACAGACTACAACGACCCTCCCTTAATATTCTAGCAGTTTGATTTATCATATCTGAAACTGTGTAATTTCTTAAAACCATAAGATTTACCTAATATTATTTTTATAGAATTCGATGCTCTTATTGCTCCCTAATCAAAAACTGAAAACTTAATTAAATTAATAATAATTGAAATTGAATTAATAATAACTTTTTATGAGATTTTTATTTTTGTTGGTAGGTATTTATATAAGCGTTACGGCGCGGCGTATAAACAGTTGAGGCGTGAACTAGGGATCATGCTGCCACTCTGCAACCTCCCTGCTTGGCCTAACTATAGGATTTGGGGTATGTGCATATAAGTATAAACAGTTGAGGTATGTATGGGGGGCATGCAGTCAAAAAACTAAAATCTCATGAAAAAAGTGATCAGTAATTTTCAATTTTCTCAAAAACTAGAAGTCATAAAATAATCTAGTTTTCAGTTTTAGATTAAGAATAAATACATCGAATTCAATAAATAAATTATATCTAATCTTATGGTTTTAATTACACTTTAAACTTTTTTCTTGTGTTTTTTCCCGAATTTTGTGTTTGAAACTGATTTTTTTGAAAACTGTGCTGTGTTATAGGACAAAATACTGTCTTTATAAAACATTATTAAACGTAATTGTAAGTACATATTACCTTAATTTTTTAATGATTTTTTTCACTTTTAGTACTTTTTTTCATAAAATTGCTCTTCCCACCCAAACGGGGCAAGATAGACCACCTCCCATAGTGAAAAATACTTGTTTTGGACCCTCTACAAAAAACAACTGTCAATTTTCGGTGCCCAAGTAACCATACTCTCCCCGAAATAAATATTTCAAAAACGTCTAATATATACTTTAAAATTTGGCAAAAAAAGATTTTTCAATCCTATATTTAACAGTTTGAACATGTTAGTTTCAAAAGTAACGCTACCTTCCATACAAATGTTAAAAAACCGTTTTCAATTATTTTAAATTTCTCGTAAACGGCACTGACATTTTTAATAATATTTTTTGAGGGTAATATCATATTATACAAAAATATTATACACCCATTTTCAAGCTATAAACTTGCGAATTCCTCCGAATAATTAATAAGTTATAAAATTTAATTATTATTTGATATTTTTGAAATATCAGAGTTCCATAAGTCTTAGGTGACAATGACGTCATATTCTTTCACATGATGACCCTACTCTGTGAACATATGTAGCAATCGAGACTTGTGAATGTGAAAGCATCCAAATAGTACCAATGAAAAGTGTGATTTTACTTTAACTTTAATTGCTAGTATGTATACTAGCGATGTTGTACTGTATTTCATATAAAATCTTACTATAGCTATATATATATATACTGCAGCTTTTTCCAAAAAAACACAATGCTATTTTAATAATAGCTCTCTATTTTTCGCCAGTTAAAATATTTTCGTGCATCTACCATATGAACATACTTAAGTTGAGGATATCCTACAAAAAACATCTTTAATGCCAAAATTTAACTCAACTTACTATGCAAGACCCTTTAGTGGCAATACCTACCGTAAAAAAATTCAATCTAGTAATTATTATTAATAAGCTATAAAACTATGAAAGATTTGTTTAAGAAAAAGTATTTTCATAATTTCTAATATTCTCAAAAATGTATAAAACCATCTTGTATTAAGAATGTGAAATAAAGTTTATTCAATGCCTAATTGAATATTAAATTGTACATAATAACGTACTTTTATGATAAAAAGTTTATTAATATTAATTTTTAATTATTGAAAGTTTTCTTCAAAGTTTTGAAGAATGTAGTTTTGGCTTTGAGAGTGTTTATTGATTTTTTATAGTTTCGTTTAGTCATTGTTTTTTTTTTTAAATCGTCCATCCCGGTTGACCGGGGGTAACACCCTCCCACGCATTTTTTTTTCTCTTCCTGACTTAAACTTGGTACATCTTGTGTAAAAATTCTTTAGGGTATTCATAATGCATTTGAGTAATTCCAATTTTAAGCAACTTTTCACTGTCTGATTTGGTCGAGTTTTGATGAAGCTGAAGATCGCTTCATCCGAAGTTGTTTTTTCATTTAGAGTTGCAGCTCTCGAAAAGTATCAATGATATTGGAAAATTTTAAACACCAAAATGTTGGGCACAAAATTTCCCAGGGGCGATGTCCGCTACTTTTTAAAAATTTTATCCCGTTATATTTGTTTTTAATGGGTTTTTAAACTTTCCAGATTATTTTTTTTTGTTTAGACGTGCAGATAGACGAAACTAACGGTAAAAATAAAAAACAAAAAATTGTATCGTGAAGAGCGTCTTTTACTCTAGAGGCGATGGTCCTTACTTTTTTTTTTTTACTAAGCGTTTTTAACCATGAAACATAAAAACAAAACTCACAAAACTTTATACCGTTATAACTTCGGATCACCTAACGGTACCAAAAAGTACATAGAAAAATTAGATTTTTTCAACTCTAGAGGCGATGTTTTTTATTTTTTTTAAATTCATGTTCTAAAGCCATTAATTTGCATATCAAACAAATTATAATAAAGAAAATGGTTAAAAACGCTTAGTAAAAAAAAAAACAGTAAGGAACATCGCCTCTAGAGTAAAAGACGCTCTTCACGATACAATTTTTGTTTTTTATTTTTACCGTTAGTTTCGTCTATCTGCACGTCTAAACAAAAAAATAATCTGAAAAGTTTAAAAACCCATTAAAAACAAATATAACGGGATAAAATTTTTAAAAAGTAGCGGACATCGCCCCTGGGAAATTTTGTGCCCTACATTTTGGTGTTTAAAATTTTCCAATATCATTGATACTTTTCGAGAGCTGCAACTCTAAAAGAAAAAAAAGAAAAAAAAATGCAGCGATCTTCAGCTTCATGAGTTTTGAATGAAAATTTGGCAGTTGTAGATATAGTGGGTATACGTCATATTTTTAACAAATAAGAGAACTAAATAATAGTTACTTGCTATGTCTGCATTACTTACAAATGCCGTCCTTTGAGCATTTCTTAATTTTAATCCATTTAAAAGATCTTATTTCATTCTTTTGTTTAGGGTCTAGTTGTTGCAGGATTAAGTGACTTGGTTGGTCGACCAGTTGAATTATTAAATACCAGACAAACTGGAACTATAGCATTGACTGGATTGCTGTGGTCAAGATACTCACTTGTTGTTGTACCTAAGAACTGGAATTTATTTGCTGTAAATCTTTTTGTGGTCTTAACACAAGGAACACAGTTTCTACGCGCATATCATTATCAACGTTCTGAAAATTAAACTTGAATATACCTTCATAATGTGTAGAAATATATGTAACGATTGCTGATATTGAACTTTTTGTTATTTATTGCCCAATTCTAAATATTCCCTGGGAAAATTACTCCCCGGGAAACTAGTTCTCCCTAAGAGTAAAATTCTCCTATTTTGAATTCCCCGGGAAGACATTTTTCCCTTCTAAATCGGGAATTGGGAATTTTAATTTTCGAATCAGCTGTTCCGCATTGTTTGACAGGAAAAATAACTCGCGAAAAAAGTTATTATCAATTAAAAAGATTTAAAAAACCAGGTATGTTTTCAATCGCAGCAAGAATTTTACGTGAAGAACAAGAAGAAAGTGAACTTGTACAACCAAGGGCTGTTAGAAGATCGCTAAGAGATTGTTCAAATCCCTTGGAGTTGAATTCGAATTTCGCCTATCATTATTTTTTCAACACATTTTTTCTTAGGTTTCAAAAGTACTATAGGCTAAACAAGGGGCCATATGCATAAAAAGAAAGTACTTACTAGAAGTAAAAGTTTCTAGTAAATACTTTAACTTCTAGTAAAAGGTTAAATTTCTAGTATTTACTTCTTTTCGTATGCAAAAAAAAAGTTTATACTAGTAACCATAAGCTAGTAGTAAATACTGGATTCATCCTAGTAAATACTATCAATTTATCCAAAAATACCAGTATATACTATAAAAATGTGTTTTTACGTTAAATTGGAAACTTTATTATATCCGTTAAACTCTATTTTTTTGTTTGTTAATACTTTTGAATGCCTGCTCTCCTACCAACAAAATAAGTGTTATTTTTACACACTTATGAAAAATGATTTCTGGATAATAAGTCTTGCTACATAGTGCACTGTTCTGCAAACAGTTTTCTGATGAAATTCTGTGTCTTCTCCAACTCCAACTTGAAATCCTGGATCACCAAAACATCTCAACCTTTTGATTTTATAGTCAGTACAGATAAATAATTCAATAACTTTTACATAAAATGATCACGATCATAACGATAAAGCATTTTAAAAGTATTGCTTGCGGGCACTCTTCGCTCCTTGTAAACTTTTTCTGAGCTAATCAATAAAAACGCTGCAATTAAGAATTATTAAAGTGGACTGCCTACTTGGAAATTAGACTCAAAAATGTGAATATATTTTGGTTTTCAACGAACAAAGTATTAACTATAAAATTTTCATGTTGGTTTTTACTAACTTGAAAAATTTCAAGTAAATACTAGAAAGAAAAAGTTTTTATGCATACCACTCAAAGTATTTACTAGATAAATTCATCCGAGGCAAGTAAATCCTATTTCTTCCAGTAAATACTAGTTTTCAAGCATTTACTATGATTTTATGCATATGACTTTTAGTAAATATTATAAAAATTTACCAGTAAAAGCATTTACTACCTTTTATGCATATGGCCCAAGGTTTCGTTCAAGTATTTGCTAGATGTACTCATCATGTCCTGTGAACCAACTAAGAAGCATTTTGGAATCCCACCAATAATTCAATTAAGCGCATGTTTACGTTTCTTTGCTGAGGGAGGGTATCAAACTGGGGTCGGAAACGAAGACAGTATTGGTATGGGTCAATCTAGTTTCAGCAAGGTGCTAGCTGAAGTCCTTGAAGTTTTTGAAGAGCAAGTGGATAAAAATGCCTAGAACAGATGCAGAACAAAGAAAATTAGTGTTGGCTTTCTATACGAAACATAATTTTCCTGGAATTGTTGATTGCGTTGACGGAACGCATATTCAGATAATTGCCCCTTCCGAAAACAGGCATTTATTTTATAACAGAAAAGGAAAATATAGCCTCAATGTAATGCTTCTTTGTGACAATGAATTAAGAATTTTATATGTACGTCGATACTTCCCATCCAGCTGCATGTCATGACTCCTTCATTTGGAACGTGAAGGTGCACTTTGAGCAGGAATATTTAAATGGAGCAAGAAATTTTTGGATTCTTGGTAAGTTACTAAATTATTAATCAATTTTGTCAATTAATTCCTTTTTACCTTCATAGGTGACGCCGGATACCCCTTGGAACCATGGTTTTTGACCCCTCATAGAACACCTGCCACGAGGTCGAGAGAAAGTAAGTATAATGAGGTCCATACAAGCTCCCGTAACATAATAATTAAACGCACGAATGGAGTGCTAAAAAACAGATGGAGATGTCTACTTGGTACAAGAGAGCTGCACCCTGCACTACCACCCGGCGAAGGCAGCGAAAATTATTAATGTGTGCTGCGCATTGCATAACATATGCATTTATTATAAAGCCGATCCTATGGACGACGAATTAATTTCTGTAACACGAACACCTGAAATTTCAGAAATTCCTAATGAAATCGCATCACTAGAAAGGTCTTAGTATACTGCAGCGGCGCAGAGAATACGACAAAATATAGGAATCAACCTTTATGAAATACATTTACATAACATTAAATTTATTCAAAAGTTTTTCTTTAATGGTTGTATACAAACAAAAAGCAATTCATTTATTTATTTAATATCACACTTCACACATTAATGAATGAATTAACAACAAAAAACGAAATTCATATTCATACAAAGCAACCATGGTGAAAACTAACAAATTATAAAAATAAAAAAAATCACAGATGGTAAATAAAACTTAAAAATAAATACGGCGATAAAAAACTGTTTCGTTTAGTCTTTCGGCAACTGAAAAACTTTAAGCCGACGATTGTGTTCAATTTTGTTTTCGATTTCTTGCACTCGTAATCGCTCCATGTGCTGATTGTGTCTTATAACTTCCTCAAGTTTTTCTTTTTTCATGTCGAGATTGTCTTCATTACTTTTTTTTTAAGTCATATATGTATATTTTGTCAAGAGCTCGATAAACTCTTGTGGTACTTCTTCTTATTTCCTTAGTTTCTTCAATTATACCCTTGATAGCCTCACATAATTCCTTTTGAATCTTTAGTTCCTCTTCAAAAGCTTCTGAGGCAGTCCTTTTCTTTGCACTACTTGTACTCGGACGAGGACGAGAATTAGATCTTTGCTTTGTATTTGTTGGTATTGATTCTGGCTCTTCAATCACCAATTCCTGGAAGCATTCTTCATTTTCATGTTCAACTGAGGTTTCCGGTGGTTGAACATTTTCTTTGTTTACTTTTTCTATCCTTTCCAGGCCAAAAGTTTTTAATGTCACACCTTCTATTGACTCCTTCATCCCAATAGAGTCATAAACAGCCTGTTCAAAATCCGAAAATCTTTGTTCCCGCTTTGGCCCACCGCCAGTACCATTTCTGGCCTTAAGATTCGTAGCAGCCTTAGCTCTGACGTAGGGGGAATGCGGGAGACTTGAACATATGGGAGATTTGAACCACTCTCAATAATTCACTCAAATTCCACTCTAACCCAATAACGGTCAAGTCAAACATCGCAGAGTGCAACTCGTTACTTGCACACAAAAAGAATTTCAGATTGTCAGTTGGCTTTGGATGTTGCAAGTAAAAGTGTGTTTTCTGGTGGAAAAAGTTAAAAAAATTTTTTTTTGTTTTCTTGTGATAAAAAGTTTATTTAATGAGGTAAGTCAAAATAGTAAACATTATTTTATAAAACAATTATTAGACTTTGAAAATATAAGAACGAAATTCAGCTAGCTTGTGTTTTATAAATGTTATTGGTTCTTAATTGTTAGAAAACGTGAACGGGAGACTTGAGCCGGTTTGAAAGGGGAGAGCTGATCAATGGCTCGAGTCTCCCCTTTGCTGTAAATAACTGTCAGATTGGTTTTGAATGCAGGAATTTCTTTCTTTTTTCAGTTATTGAAAATGCCATTTCAATACAAAACAAAAGAAGGAGCAGCAAAAAGGAATGCGATTCCCAAAGATGTCATTGAAGCTGCATTAAAAGAAATTAAAGAAGGTAAATCAATCAGGGCAACAGCTATAAAAAATAATATTGATCGAACTACTCTCGGCCGATATTTACGCGGAGAATCTAAGTTGGACAAATTTGACAGCAAAGGAAGTCAATTTAAAAATTCGCAAATATTTAATATTGGTGAGGAAAAACTATTGGTTGACTATCTTATAACATGCAGCAAAATGAATTATGGGCTAACCAGAAAAAATGCGTTGTCGTTGGCTTATCAGTATGCAAAGGCAAACAACAACAAAATAATGCCGAGCTGGTCAGAAAAAGAAAAGGCTGGTTGTGATTGGTTTCGGGGATTTTTAAAAAGGAATCCAACAATTAGCTTGCGAAGACCAGAAGCAACAAGTTTGTCCAGAGCAACAAGCTTCAATAAAAAGAATGTTTCTGATTTTTTTGCAAATTTAAAAGAAGTCCGCGAAAAGTTTGGTTTCGAAGCACAGAATATATATAATTGCGACGAAACTGGATGCACGACAGTCCAAAAATGTCCGAAGGTTTTTGCATCAAAAAAAAATCGTCAGGTTGGACTGGCAACATCTGCAGAGAGGGGAACACTTGTTACCGTATGTTTCGCAATTAATGCAATCGGAAATAGTATTCCCCCATTTTTCGTTTTTCCAAGAGTCAAGTTCAACGAAGCTTTCGTTGCAACCGGACCCGAAGGATCTGGAGGGGATGCCTACCCAAGTGGGTGGATGACTTCCAATGGATTCCTCAAATATCTTAATCACTTCGTTAAATATTCTCATTGTTCGATGGAGAATCGAGTGCTGCTTATATTAGATAACCATGAAAGCCACATGAGCATTGACGCCATCGACTTTTCGAAGAAACATGGCATAACGCTTTTAACATTGCCACCTCACTGTAGCAACAAAATGCAGCCTCTCGATATAACTGTGTTCTCCTCCTTTAAGTCCCGCTACAACGGTGCGATGAATAACTGGATGTTGTGCAATCCAGGGAAGACGGTAACAATTTATAATATTCCAGCGTATGTAAAAGAAGCAATGCCTTTAGCTTTTAATCAAAAAAATATAAGCAGCGGTTTTGAAAGGGCAGGCATTCATCCTTTTAACAGCGAAATTTTCACTGATGATGATTTTATGTGCTCTGCAGTGACAGATCGGCCAATAATAGAATCACAACTTCACGAAGTTATCAATCCAGTTCCAGTTGAAGTACCAATGGAAGTCCCATCAGTCACAGTCACAGTACCAATCGAAGTCCCATCAGTTAAAGTCCCAGATCCAGATTCAGTTCCCTCTACTTCAAAAGGTTTATCAAAGGGTTTATTAATTCCATCCCCGGCAACTGGATCTGGAAGTCCAATAAGCCCTTGTATGATCCGACCGTTCCCAAAGGCTGCTCCAAGAGTACACAAAAGAGGACGGCAACCTGGAAAAACTAAGATCTTGACTAAAACACCCGAAAAAAATGAACAAAACATTGCCAAAAAACAAAAACCTAATAAAAAACAGCAGCAGAAAAAAAATATTATTAAAAAAAAAGTTTTGCAAACAAGTGAAAGTGAAACTTCTGAAGAAGTCAATTATGATGAAGGTTTAAACAGCCCAATGGAAATTGAAGATCAAGACCACTCATGGTTCTGTTTTGTGTGCAAAACTGATGAAATAATAGATATGCGTCTTTGCATCTTATGTAACAAATATGTGCACGAAATATGTGTTGGACTGACCAAAAGGGACAATGAGATTTTTATATGCCCCAACTGTGATACCAGTTAGAGTTTAATCCTACAAATGGCTATAAAATACCTTAACCATATTTAAGTTAATTAAGAAATAAAATTATTTATTTATTTTTGTTAAGTTTTTGAAGTTTTTGAAGTTTTTTGTTTTTTTTTTTACTTATTATTTTCTAAAATACCTTATTTATTTCAATAACTGTATTATTTTTATGCATTTGTTTTTTTTTTCTCTATAAAAAAAACGTTAAACAGTTTTTTGTTCTTTCATAACAACAATAAAAAAAGAATTCTAATAAAATATGTAAAGATAATTTTTTTTTGTTTTATTGTTTACCGGAAGAATTTAAGCATGTTCAAGTCTCCCCAAGGGGGTGGTCAAGTCTCCCGGCTGGGCGGGAGACTTGAGCTAAAAATCTGTTTCCAAACATCTTGCATGTGACAAAAATCACTTGCCTGTACATAAAATGTATGTGACTAATATTAAAATAGATAAATGTATGTCTAAAAAGATATATCCGACATGTGGCTAAGATTGACAGAAAAGTTTTAATGAACGATTTTACAAAAAGTGGCTCAAGTCTCCCGCACTCCCCCTATTTTTTTTTATCACTCCACACCTATTATAATAACACACACTTAATATTAAATCATCTACCTTTTGATAGAAAAATTAAATTTTTTCCATTCTGTAATGTTTTTGCTCGGTGGCCCTAATAAATTCAAATCTTTCTCAGTCGAATGCCAAAACATTAACAGCTCCTCCTTACTTCCTTTGTGGAATCCACACGCAATATCGCAGTGAGCTTCCATCAAACTCAGAAGAATTTGAAGCTGGGACTTGTTTGTTGTTTTGGACCTAAAAAAATTAAATTTTAACATTTATTGTTGTGAAAAATAAAGAAAAACTTAAATTTTGATTAAACTCCCCACCAAATTTCTCGGGAAGAAACTCGCGCCAAATGCATTTTTTATTTCTTTTATCTTTTGACATTTAGAATGCCTCCTTTTTTCTCGGAGAATTTTTTCCCACATTCGAAGTTAGTTTATAATAAGGGAAAAGAGAAGAGGGAACAAAATTCCTGGGGATTTTTTGTTTAGAATATTAGAGAAGGGAAAAAGGAAATGTTTCCCCGGGAAAAATCATTTAGAATTGGGCTGATACACTTAGGGCATGAAAATGAGCTGTATAGCATATATGGATACAATTGGTAAAAACTGGAGTTTAGTAAGACACGAGGACTAGGCGAATACCGACCTAAATTTTTTTTAATAGCTTACCGCCATATTATTCAGTCTTGGATTGAAATTAACTTTTAATAAGAAAATTAATAATCTGTAGTCGTGTTTTATTATCGACCAAGATCCATATGTACCATCCTGTGATAATAAAACGATCCAGATAAATGTTTGTGTTGGAAGCTGTCTAAATACCCATCATACAACTGGGCCTGAATACAACCCCTGTGACATATTCGATGCACTTCCCAAAATATTATACCAAATGTACTAAATGTACCTGAAATGTTAAACTATGAAGGTTAAATGGAGGTTAAACAACAAATAAACACTTGAAATTTATAATTAAAAGTATTTGGATGTGTTTTATTTCTAGGTGTTTTTTAATAGTGATTTTGAGAGATTTATAAAGCGGACATTTGATTCTTTGATCGAACATTTTGGTCCTTCGAGACAAAAAAGAAAAAGAGTGAACCACAAGCAATATTCATTTTTTTGCCATCAATTTTGCAAATTTTTTTTATGAGAAAAAAAACTGAATGGCGACCATTTTGTCGCGTTGCTAAATTTATTATACTTAAAGTTAATATACAACTTATCAAAAGATATTTAAAAAAATTCTTTTATTCGGATAAATTTAATCAAATTAAAATTGAAAGCTGCCAATTTGAGTGAGGGACGTCCCCATATCCCAAGGAAGTTGAAGAGTGCTGCGTTGCTTGTCGAAAAAAAAAGAAAAAAAAAAACTGAGTACATTTTCACTTACATTAAAAATGGTTGGCAAACAAAAAAAAAATGCGTAGGTTGACAAAAGTAGAGGTGAGTCAATCGCGTTACAGTAGTTTATGGCGATACAATTTTTCAATTTTGAATTATTATTAAGATCACGAACAATAAAGTGACGAAAGAGTTAAGTGCGGAGCAAACGATAAATGCGACTGCACACGACGAACGGTTGAATTGAAGATGAAAGAAGATACTTTCGAATCATTAGATGAGTTATTTTATGAAACTAAGGAAATTTATTACCAATACAAATCGATGCTAATGGACGAATTGGATAAATATCCTTCGGAAGTCCAGTCAAACACACCACAAGTCGATTTGGTGAAGTCAGCACCTCATAAACATGATGTTCGGCTTCCCAAAATTCATCCGCCTTCGTTTACAGGTGAATACCAGAATTGGCGCTCATTCCATGACCAATTTGTTTCACTTGTTCACAAAAATTTATCGTTGTCTAAAATTGAAAAATTGCATTACCTATTTGAAGTCATGCTGTAAGGAGAGTGCAGGCACTTTACTTGATCATATAAATATTGATGATGCGAGCTACGACCAAGCTTGGGAACTATTAAAATCTCGCTACGATATTAAGCGTATTTTATTAAACCATGAACTAAAGTTGTTTTACGATCTGCCAGTCGTTCATGATGAAAGTGCAAAATGAATCCGTGAACTTTTAGACAATTCAACCAAAATTTTGAATGCGCTAAAGAATTTAGGCTTGCCCATTGACCAATGAGATGCAATAATCATTTTCATGCTTGTTAAAAAATTTTCATCAAAAATACAGTCCTTATGGGAAAATTTTCTAGGGACGAAAAAAGAAATTCCAACTTTTAAAGAGCTTTCCGAGTTTTGCTAGCTACAGCTATTGTTAAAGTGCGGTCAGCACAAGGTAATTTTTATAATTGAGAGCTTTAATTGATTCTGGGTCACAGGCTTCGTTTATTACTGATTACTGCTGCCCAGCTTTTAGGTTTGAAAAAACATCGCACCTTCTTCGATATCTCGGTGATAGGTAAAACTAAAAGCAGTTCCTGTCAAAACTATGTGGAGTTGAACATTTTGGGTCAAATTGTTCTGATTTCGAAACGTTTACCAGAGGCTATGTTCACAAAAACATTACAGGACTACTACCAAACAATGAAGTGAATCCAATGAAATGGAAACATATTCAAGGTTTGACTTTGGCCGATCCGGAGATTCATCAACCTGCCAATATAGATCTTTTGCTCGGCAATGATGTGTATTGCGAGATGGTTTTACCTGATATTATTAGAGGTGAAGAAACAATAGCACCAATTGCTCAAAAAACGAAATTCGGTTGGCTTATTTAGGGAAAGTTCCCTTTGATTAACCTAGCGCACTGCAAGTCTTCACTCACTTCGTTGACATTGACCAGCAACTACGACAATTTTGGGAAATCGAGGAATCCCCGTACGAGGAAGATGAAAAAGAGGAAGATGTTGCATGCGAACAACACTTTTTGTACAACACTATAAGCAGTTGCCGGGAGGGCGCTTTGAAGTTTCACTGCCCTTCAAAAAAAAAAAATAAACGACCAGCTCTTAACTCTATACACAAAAGTACATTAGCTATGTTCTACAAGCAGGAAAAGAAGCTAATTAACAACACTACACTTTATAATGAATACAATACAATAGATGTATATGTGAATCCTTGAGCTGAACCAAATGGAAGAAGTTAAGCTATACGATAATAGCAGATTGAACACACCTTTCCCATACGTAGTACAACACCACGCAGTCTTCAAGGATACGAGCACAACCACCAAAATCCGTGTGGTTTTCAACGCTTCCTTTAAGACTTCGGATGGAAGTTCCTTGAACGATCATCTGCTAACGGGACCTAAAACGCAAACAGATATTATATATATAGTTTTGAGATGGAGAACACATAAGATTACCTTCGCTTCCGATGTATAGAAAATGTATAGGCAAATTCAAATCCATCCAGATGATGCCTACTACCAACTTCTCTACTGGCGGGAGGATCCAACAATACCGGTAAAACTTTTCAAAGTTAAAGTATTGATGTGTGGTACGGCTCCTGCTCCATATCTTGCGAACCGCACACTCAAAAAACTTGCTTCTGATGAGAAAAAAACATATCCGTTAGCGGCCAAAATGATTCGGGAAGATATGTACATAGATGATTTAGTTTCTGGTGCAGATTCACTACAAGAAGCTAAAGAGAAATACACCCAAATCTCATCTTTGCTACTATCAGCTGGATTTCATCTGAGGAAATGGATGAGTAACAGTAAAGAGTTATTAAATATGATACCACAAGTAGACCGAGAAACTAATGTGTCACTTACCTTTGGAACGCAGGAGGATCATACGAAAACTTTGAAAATCAGTTGGTACCCCTCTTCCGATTCTTTTTCGTTTCAAAAAATTGCCATCAAAGAGATTGTTTCGAAACGAACAATACTATCAACAATCGCTAGCATGTTTGATCCTCTTGGATTTATTATCAGAGGTGAAGAAACAATAGCACCAATTGCTCAAAAAACGCAATTCGGTTGGCTTATTTAGGGAAAGTTCCCTTTGATTAACCTAGCGCACTGCAAGTCTTCACTCACTTCGTTGACATTGACCAGCAACTACGACAATTTTGGGAAATCGAGGAATCCCCGTACGAGGAAGATGAAAAAGAGGAAGATGTTGCATGCGAACAACACTTTTTGTACAACACTATAAGCAGTTGCCGGGAGGGCGCTTTGAAGTTTCACTGCCCTTCAAAAAAAAAAAATAAACGACCAGCTCTTAACTCTATACACAAAAGTACATTAGCTATGTTCTACAAGCAGGAAAAGAAGCTAATTAACAACAATACACTTTATAATGAATACAATAAATGTATATGTGAATCCTTGAGCTGAACCAAATGGAAGAAGTTAAGCTATACGATAATAGCAGATTGAACACACCTTTCCCATACGTAGTACAACACCACGCAGTCTTCAAGGATACGAGCACAACCACCAAAATCCGTGTGGTTTTCAACGCTTCCTTTAAGACTTCGGATGGAAGTTCCTTGAACGATCATCTGCTAACGGGACCTAAAACGCAAACAGATATTATATATATAGTTTTGAGATGGAGAACACATAAGATTACCTTCGCTTCCGATGTATAGAAAATGTATAGGCAAATTCAAATCCATCCAGATGATGCCTACTACCAACTTCTCTACTGGCGGGAGGATCCAACAATACCGGTAAAACTTTTCAAAGTTAAAGTATTGATGTGTGGTACGGCTCCTGCTCCATATCTTGCGAACCGCACACTCAAAAAACTTGCTTCTGATGAGAAAAAAACATATCCGTTAGCGGCCAAAATGATTCGGGAAGATATGTACATAGATGATTTAGTTTCTGGTGCAGATTCACTACAAGAAGCTAAAGAGAAATACACCCAAATCTCATCTTTGCTACTATCAGCTGGATTTCATCTGAGGAAATGGATGAGTAACAGTAAAGAGTTATTAAATATGATACCACAAGTAGACCGAGAAACTAATGTGTCACTTACCTTTGGAACGCAGGAGGATCATACGAAAACTTTGAAAATCAGATGGTACCCCTCTTCCGATTCTTTTTCGTTTCAAAAAATTGCCATCAAAGAGATTGTTTCAAAACGAACAATACTATCAACAATCGCTCGCATGTTTGATCCTCTTGGATTTATTATCAGAGGTGAAGAAACAATAGCACCAATTGCTCAAAAAACGCAATTCGGTTGGCTTATTTAGGGAAAGTTCCCTTTGATTAACCTAGCGCACTGCAAGTCTTCACTCACTTCGTTGACATTGACCAGCAACTACGACAATTTTGGGAAATCGAGGAATCCCCGTACGAGGAAGATGAAAAAGAGGAAGATGTTGCATGCGAACAACACTTTTTGTACAACACTATAAGCAGTTGCCGGGAGGGCGCTTTGAAGTTTCACTGCCCTTCAAAAAAAAAAAAAAAACGACCAGCTCTTAACTCTATACACAAAAGTACATTAGCTATGTTCTACAAGCAGGAAAAGAAGCTAATTAACAACACTACACTTTATAATGAATACAATAAATGTATATGTGAATCCTTGAGCTGAACCAAATGGAAGAAGTTAAGCTATACGATAATAGCAGATTGAACACACCTTTCCAATACGTAGTACAACACCACGCAGTCTTCAAGGATACGAGCACAACCACCAAAATCCGTGTGGTTTTCAACGCTTCCTTTAAGACTTCGGATGGAAGTTCCTTGAACGATCATCTACTAACGGGACCTAAAACGCAAACAGATATTATATATATAGTTTTGAGATGGAGAACACATAAGATTACCTTCGCTTCCGATGTATAGAAAATGTATAGGCAAATTCAAATCCATCCAGATGATGCCTACTACCAACTTCTCTACTGGCGGGAGGATCCAACAATACCGGTAAAACTTTTCAAAGTTAAAGTATTGATGTGTGGTACGGCTCCTGCTCATATCTTGCGAACCGCACACTCAAAAAGCTTGCTTCTGATGAGAAAAAAACATATCCGTTAGCGGCCAAAATGATTCGGGAAGATATGTATATAGATGATTTAGTTTCTGGTGCAGATTCACTACAAGAAGCTAAAGAGAAATACACCCAAATCTCATCTTTGCTACTATCAGCTGGATTTCATCTGAGGAAATGGATGAGTAACAGTAAAGAGTTATTAAATATGATACCACAAGTAGACCGAGAAACTAATGTGTCACTTACCTTTGGAACGCAGGAGGATCATACGAAAACTTTGAGAATCAGTTGGTACCCCTCTTCCGATTCTTTTTCGTTTCAAAAAATTGCCATCGAAGAGATTGTTTCGAAACGAACAATACTATCAACAATCGCTCGCATGTTTGATCCTCTTGGATGGATTTCGCCCTGCATTATCAAGGCAAAAATCATAATGCAACAGCTATGGTTGAGAGGTCTCTCATGGGATGATATCATCCCGGGGGAATTACAACAGGAATGGCTTTCCTTTCAGGAAGAACTGGCCATTTTGGAAAATATCCGAACACCCAGATGGATAAACACACAAAGTGATACAAAAGATCTCGAAATCCATGGATTCAGCGATGCTTCGATTAAGGCATATGGAGCTTCAGTGTATGTACGAGTTTTTGATTGGAACAACAAAGTACATACTGATTTACTCATCTCCAAAACCCGAGTGGCTCCAGCCAACACAGTATCATTGCCAAGATTAGAACTCTGCGGAGCAGTCATGCTAGCGAAGCTTCTCAACTACACAAAGTCAGTGCTTCCATTCAAAAATATTAAGACATATGCCTGGACAGACTCAACAATCACCCTCTGTTGGATAACTGCAACCCCGTCTCGATGGAAAACTTTCATTGCCAATCGTGTCACGGAAATCCAGCGGTTGACGAATATCACCACATTCCAACGAAATTAAATCCAGCAGATCTCGCATCCCACGTTGTTTTACCATCGAAGCTGATAAATAACACCCTTTGGTGGAAAGGACCAGAATTCCTGCAGGAGAAATGGGAGTTCTCTATCCCAACACAACCCACTCAATTTGAAACCAAAGAAGAGAAAAGAGATATAAAGCTTCACACTGCTCTAAATGATGACCAAGGATTGATAAATTTGATATACAAACATTCGACACTACACGAAGTAGTAAGAAGTCTGGCGTTTTTAAATAGATTTGTTTACAACGCTAGGAAACCAAAGGAACAAAAGGAATTCAGGATGATATCACATTTGTCCCCGATGGAACTTAAACTTGCACTGCTAACTGCTGTATGAATTGTACAGCAAGATATGTTTTCTGACGTCATCATTGAATTGAAGACAACCAAAACTACAAAACTCTACAAATCATTAAATCTTTTCATTGACAAAATATGTATTTTAAGAATTAGAGGTAGACTTCAAAATCCGTCACTTACATACGATGAAAAGCACCCGATTATTTTGAAATCCGATCATGTATTTACCAAACTCATCATCGATGATGCACATGAATGTACATACACTTCATGGTGGGTTACAACAGGTTATACTCTACATTCGAAATAAATTTTGGATTTTTAACATAAAAAGCATTGTGAAGAAAATTGTTGGAAAGTGCATTACTTCTTGTTTTAGAAATAAACCCAAACCAATGCAACAATTAATGGGAAATTTACCAGCTCCAAGAGTCAACATATCAAGACCGTTCACTCACACAGGTGTTGACTACGCTGGCCCCATGGAATTGAAAGCTTGGAAAGGAAGGAATTCAAAAAAGTTTAAGGGATATTTCGCTATATTTATTTGTCTTTCAACAAAAGCAATTCACTTGGAAGCTGTTACGGACCTGACGATCCAAGCCTTCATTGCTGCATTCCGAAGATTTACAGCGAGACGAGGAATTTGTTCCCAAATCTATAGTGATTGCGGGACCAATTTCAAACGAGCTTGTACGGAGTTACAAAAAATGTTGAATGCTGCTAGTCATGACTACAAGGAGATAGCTGAATCATTGAGTAGATCAGGCACAAATTGAAATTTTATTCCTGCCACTTCCCCTCACTTTGGTGGATTATGGGAAGCATTTGAGAAATCAAATATACATAAATCAAATAAACGTAAAATAACACAGAAAACTGTCATAAGAATTAATTAAAATGAAGTAATAAAATAGTTAACAAATCGAGGCTCCAATGGCGTCCACGAGGCGTCGTTCTAACTTATACCAAAATATCTACTCAATTTATCCTCGTAGTTTGTACGACCGCCAAACGAACAAAAAAAAAAGTAAGTAATACTAACTCAAATTTATACTTACAAATAAAACAAACTAAATTCGACACAAAATATAATGAAATTGCAGTAATTACTTAAAATTAAACAAAAAACAAAATTAAAAAGAAATATTGTCACACATCCATTGTATATAAAACTTATAGTACTATCATCACGATGATTTTTGAGTTGTGTGCTGTGGTCGTCTGAGGGCGCACTTGTATATACACAGAAACAGCAACCAAAAAATTAGTAAGTGATGTGATCGCTTGGGGGCCGACGTGTGGAACGTGCTGATGATAGTACTATGCAAATTTATATACAATGCACACTAAACATCTGCAACGAATGGCTTGAAACCACTTCCAAGCCGTTCTATATTTTTTCAAATACACTATTCACTGCATTCACATCTTTCAAAACAAATCAAATGAATCATCAACTCAAACCAAAACAATAGAATCGTGTATTTACTTGAAACGAATACACCATTTGATTTTTTTCTCAAATGCATCGAATACAGCGAGTTTATATCGAACACATCGAATACACCGAATCAAATACAACAAATTAATTTAATTTGAATTTATATATTTGTAAATGTTTTCATTGATTTTTTCGTTGTTTTTTATTTTCTATAGCTATAAGAAAAATCTGAAATTCTAACAGCTCATAAAATGCAAAATTCTAATTGTTTGGTAAAAATTTCAAAACTCTATGTTACCGTTAAGCGAAGTTATTAAGCTAAACCTTTTGAATTTTCTAACGTTTTTGAATTGTTTTTTTCAAGTTTTTTTAAATGTTTTCTATACGCGTTGACATAAAAATCTGAAATTTTGACACACCATGTTATTTATTCTATAAAAAATAATAAAAAAAGAATTAAAATTATAAAAAATCACCAAGTACCGTTATTTGCATAGAATCGATTAAAAACCACACAACTCTTACTGTTTGAATGTAGTGTGTTAATTTTTTCATATATCGCATCTGTGTAAAAAATCCTATTTTTTGATATCTCATTTTTAGTTTTACGTGCCATACAAGCGTCACAATCATAAAATAAGTTTAAATTATAAATACACTAGAATTGAATTAGAAATTTTTTCCCGGTTCGTCGCTGCGACCAACTACATTAAGAAGTAAAGCTAAGAAGAGAAAAAAAACTAGTGTCTTTGATTTTACACTCGGTGCATTCGGTGTATTGTATTCGGTGTGTTTATAACATGTTAGGCTTGTTCTGTTCTATTTGATTCAAGCATTCAAGCCTAGGATAGAAACCAAACACTGTATTCGTTCTGTTATAAATGGATCGAATCATGTGCAGTGTTTGTTTTCAAGAATAGTGTATTCATTTTCAGTGTACACTACTTTCTATGAATGCAACGAACAGAATACACTGAAGTACTGTGCTTGATCAGAGAAGGCAAATGAATGTATTCATGCAGACCTCTAATGCACACATCACAATTCAATTCATTAATTGTTTTCGTTGCAATAAGTACAACGTGAAGTAAGTAAATAAGAAAGAAGAAGAGTAAAACAGAATTTGCAATTCGATTTTCCAGTTACTGGAAGTTCGAATTAAGGCTCACGTCACACTGCGATTTGTATATTTTCATGCTGCGTTCTTGTACATCCTAACTTTAAAATAGAATAAAGAAATCATATTTCTGAACTTTCTTTACTTTTATTTATATAATTTGTATTAATAAAGTCTTTCTTTGCATGTGAGGCAAACAACACAATTTAAGAAGATTTTATTAACATTCTGGTTAAGCATTTGGCAGACGAAGCGGGCTTAATCAATAATCGTTTACTCTGTTCACTGGCGGGGGAGAATGTTGGACGCTGTCTAAATACCCATCATACAACTGGGCCTGAATACAACGCCTGTGACATATTCGATGCACTTCCCAAAATAGTATACCAAATGTACTTACCTGAAATGTTAAACTATGAAGGTTAAATGGAGGTTAAACAACAAATAAACACTGGAAATTTATTATTGAAAGTATTTGGATGTGTTTTATTTCTAGGTGTTTTTTAACAGCGATTTTGAGAGATTTATAAAGCGGACATTTGATTCTTTGATCGAACAGTTTGAATTCAATGGAATTGGATGAAATACATCAGGATTAAGGCTGGGTTCCCTTTTTTTATTGAACTCAGACTTCATGTAAATGCATTTGAATGTATTAGTGAAAGATTAATAATGATAATTCTCTTGTTTACCAAATGACCTGTGATGTGATTCTTTCTTGTGCTATTCTTTTCTCAGAACTAGAGAGACATCATACAATTATGTGCAGAAAGAATACCTACTGACACTGACTCACCAAATCGAATTTTACACCTCACATTTTGCAGCGCCACCACCAGGATCCGGGCAACCCTAAAAAAACTCGCCATGAGAGTACTATAGTTTTCATATACAAATTTCTAATTTATTGCAAAAGAAAAAAATATTCTTTAATAGTTAGGTACTCGTACCTACTATTATTACGTAAAGTGTAAGTTTTAAGAGTTTTTTTTTAGATTATAGTTTGGAATATAATTAGGTATAAAAATGTACTTAGATATGGGATTTAATTTTTTTAGGTTAGATGGGATTTTTTGATATGTAAATTAGGTAACTAAAGAAAAGTTAGAAAGAAAATTTTGTGTAAGAGAAATTACGTTCTAAACAGGAAGGGCCGTTATTCGAATTCAAAATCTGTTTAAATTATTAAACCTGTGGTTAAAAATTCTTTTTTGTAAATTGAATCTGATTTGATAAACAACAAAAAAAAAATATAATATAGTACCTATAATAAAAAGTTGAATAGGCTTTACCGCTTTAAAAAAGTGAGTACTAACTTGGTAACTTTGAATCATCATTTGAAGTGATAAATTTTTTTTTTTAATAAAATAAGATAAAAGTTCCCAAGGGAATGAAGTAAACAATTGAATTAAAGAAAAACAATTTCAAAAAATAAAACTGGTAGCCATGGTTTTATAAAACACTGAAATGTGCGACATTTTGGAGATTTTTCTCTTTCCAAAGTTTTCTTTTAAAAAAACGTTGATTTTTCTTCTTGAACTTGAAAACCCTAAGTTTAATATTTATAAATATTTTTAAATTGTTAAAAATTGAAGGAGTTACGCTTGTTTTCACACGCCCAAAAACGAAAAATTACATCAGAATGAGTTACATTTTATTAAAATTTTTTTAGATAGATATGTAGATAGATAGAGATGGTCGTCGCTAGCTCTGGCCTTGCGACTCAATTAGCGCTAAAGAGCACGGTTTTGATACCATTAACTCGTGTCAATCTAATAGGGATTTAAAACGGAATGATGTGGTTTTTATAGACTTTAACGAACCATTGTTAAAGCCATTTCTCGCATTCAGAAAGATAATCATATCCTTGATTTTCTTCTCAGAAAGCTCACTTGGGTCATCGAGGAATGCTTTCCCGAAGGAAGTTATTCTAAAATAGGCTAAAGCGGGGCAATTGCAGAGAAAGTGAACCACAGTTTCTTTTTCTTGTGGGTCTCTACAGCTACGACAATGAGAGTTGTAGGGGATTCCCAGCTTTCTTGCATGCTCTCCTATGGGCCAGTGCCCCGTGCAGATTGCTATGATCCTGGCATTGCTATCATGCCTGGGTCTGCATAAAAGATCGTTAGAACGTGTGTTGTTGTAGGTTGGCCATATCTTTCTTGATAGGACACAGTTTGTGAGACTGTTCCACCTACGGTTGGATTCGTTGAGAAAAATCGAGAAGATTTGTCTCTTCACAGCACCAAGAGGGATGTTAACATTAACCGCTAATGAGCTATGAAGGGCCGAGCCTTGTCGAGCCAACTCGTCAGCCCGTTCATTTCCCTCTATGTCACTATGACCTGGAACCCAAATGAGAGTGACTCGGAGGTTAGTGTTCAGACTCGATAGTTCGTCCCGACATTGCTGGACAAGTAATGAGGTAGATGCGGATGATTTGATGGCCTTAATGGCCGCCTGGCTGTCAGAGCAGATTGCTGTATTTCTGGCTTGATTTTGGTTTAATTTGAGCAGTTTGCATGCTTCTCTGATTGCTAGTAGTTCAGCTTGAAATACACTTGCAAAGTCTGGTAGTCTGAAAGACTTGGAGATGTTAAGGGTCTCGGAAAAAATTCCTGAACCAACACCGCACTCCATCTTAGACCCATCGGTGAAGATTGTTGTGTCGAAATTTTTCGTCACACTGTCGTCTTTCCAAACATCTCTTGTAGGAAAAATGGCCTTCAAATCTCCGATTTGTCCGAGAGGAGGTACACAGTAGTCGGTGTTAGCTAGAAAAATATCCGGAGGAATCAATTTTGTGACACATCCATGGCCGTAAGACTTAGAAGACCAACAGTTAGATTCCTTTAGTCTTACAGAACTGCATGCCGCTAGGTATTTTATGTGAAGGTCGAGTGGTAGAAGGTGCAGGATAACGCTGAGGGCATCTGTTGGGCAGGATCGAAGGGCTCCAGTAGTGCCAACGCTAGCCGTTCTTTGAACCTTCTTAAGTTTATTGATGTTATATTGTTTGTTAAGTGCGGGCCACCACACAATCGATCCATATGACAAAATTGGTCGAACCACAGCAGTGTACGTCCAAAGAATCATCTTAGATTGGAGGCCCCACTTCTTACCAAATGTTTTTCTACAGGCATAGAAAGCAATGCATGCTTTCTTGACCCGTTCCTCTATATTTACCTTCCAGTTCAGTTTGGGGTCAAGAATGACTCCAAGGTATTTGGCTTTAGAAGATAAAGATAGAGTTTGGCCGTTAAGTCGAGGTGGGGTGAAAGTAGGTATTTTAGTTTTGGTAGTAAAAAGCATCAGTTCCGTTTTACTCTGGTTAACACCCAGTCCACTTCTTGTAGCCCAGTTGCTAATTTTTTTCAGAGCCACCTCAGTGATTTCACTAATCACTGTGGTATACTTTCCTGAGACCAATAAAACCAAATCATCAGCACACGCTACTGCTTTAACACCGCTACTTCTTAACTTTACGAGAATTTTGTCCATGACTAACAGCCACAGAAGAGGGGAAAGAACACCACCTTGGGGTGTTCCTCTACTAACAGATTTAGTAGTAGTAGTGTTTCCTAACGAAGCGTGAATCTTTCTGTCACTTAGCATAGAAATGATCCATTCTGATATGAAGCCATCTACACCGAAGTGAGCAAGTGATTCACGAATAGATTCAGTTAGGACGTTATTGAAAGCACCCTCCAAGTCTAGGAAGGTTGCAAGGGTATATTCTTTGTAGTTAATTGTCTTCTCGATTGTACGCACAACTTCATGCAGGGCAGTCTCCATAGACTTACCTTTGAGGTAAGCATGGTGGGATACATCAAGAGGACAGACTTCTAGTAGAACTCTAATGTGAGTATCAAGGATGCGCTCTAGCGTCTTTAAAACAAAAGATGTTAAGCTGATAGGTCTGAAGTCCTTCGCGGATTCATGACCTCTCCTACCTACTTTCGGAATAAAGACCACTTTAACATGTCTCCACGACTCAGGTACATGATTGAGATAGAGACAACCCTTGAAGATCATTTCAAGCCAGGGCACTGCTATGTCTTGCAGTTTCTGCAGCATAATTGGTATTATGCCATCAAGGCCTGGTGATTTGTAAGGGGAAAAAGTATTTATGGCCCATGAAATACTATCTCCTGTTATAACGGAATTGATTAGCTCTTCCTGAGCTGGATCGGTGTTTACAGTACTCAGAGTTTGGGGGTTGCTGTTCTCGCAACCTGGAAAATGTGATGCCATTACTACTTCCAAGGACTCAGCAGAAGAGGCTGTCCTGAGACCGTCAGATTTTTTAAGGAACGAGGGGTTGCAATGTTCCTTTGACAAAACTTTACTTCATCTGGCAGAATCCTTAATGTCTTCTATGGAATGACAGTATTCTCTCCAACAAAGTTTCTTGGGCTCGCTTTTACTCTTTGAGACAGTCTTTGTAAGATTGAAAGAATTTCTCCTTCTGACAGATATTGAAGATTTTTCTGGTCATTTTTCTTAGTGCCGAAAGATCTTCGTTCCACCAGGGAGGGAATTTTTTGCGGCTATATTTAATTAAACAAGAGACCTTGAAGGCAGTTTTAATGGCTGCCTCGAAGGTCTCTACCCTAGACTCGAGAACTTTCACAGTTTCTACTCTACTAATTGGTACTTTGCCCAGTTTAGATTTAGTGATCTGACTAAATTTCTTCCAGTCAGTTCTTTTAGGATTTCTGTAAGGAGGAAGGGTTTCTACTTTGAAACCTATGTTAAAAAGGATCCACCTGTGATCCGAAAAGGAATTTGCAGAGGATACTCTCCAATTTTCCACCACCAAATTACAGTTGTTTGTAACAGTGATATCAAGTACATCTTCCCAGCCGTCGTAATTTTCCGAACTTGGAAAGACGAAGGTGAGTGTATCACCTCTGTTACAAACAATAAGGTTGTTATCAATAATAAAATCAAAAAGAGACTCACCTCGTCCGTTGATTTCAGAGCTACCCCAGAGTGAATGTCGTGCGTTCGCATCACATCCAAACAGGAGACTCGTTTTTTGCTGCTTTGCTGCCTCCAGCAGGGTCTTCACCTCCTCAGGCGGTTATTCTCGGTTGTGGTCGCAGTAGCCAGAAGCCACCAATAGTCCATTTGATTCTTTGTCTTCCAGCCTTAAACTCGATTCATTTGGAATCCATTCAAATTTCTTCATTTCTAAAAGGAAGAGTCCAAAAAGTAAAAATTCAAGGATGTACATCAAGACCAATCAAATGCACTACTGGTGTTCTTCAGGGTAGTCATCTGGGGCCACTGCTTTTTATCATTTTCATAGATGACATCGTTAAACATATCAGATATAGCAATAGTCTTATATATGCCGATGATTTGAAATTATTTTTAAAAATAACCTCCATTGATGATTGCGTTAAGCTTCAAAAGGATTTAGACAATTTGTCTAAATGGTGTAATTTTAATTGCTTAAATCTTAATATAAAAAAATGTTTTATTATTTCTCTTTCTAGAAAACCTCTTCCTCATGAGTTTATGTATTCTCTTAAATGCAATACCCTTAAGAGAACTTCAAAAGTGAAAGATTTAGGTGTTCATTTCGACTCAAAGTTTTCGTTTTCTTTACATGTTGATACTGTTGTTGCTAAATCTAACGCAATGTTAGGATTCATTAAAAGAAATTCTAGTGATTTTTCTGACCCTTATACTCTGGTTTCACTGTATACTTCCTTGGTAAGACCAAATCTTGAATATGCGGATATTATCTGAAACCCTTACCAACAGTCTTTCTGCGATAGAATTCAAAGAGTTCAGAATCGTTTTACGAAATACGTATTCTATAAATTGAATTGGAATTTTACCCCTTCTTCTCGAGCCAGGCAAAGCTTTTTGGGTCTGCAACCTCTAAAGTCCAGAAGAATTATTCAGGATATTGTTTTTGTGCGTGACATTCTTTGCTACCACATAAAGTGCCCCTTGTTACTATCTATTGTACAAGTTTATGCCCCAATACGACCATTAAGGGAAAGACACCTTCTTTTTGAGCCAAGGCATAGAACAAATTATGGTCAGAATGAACCACTTTCAAGGTCAATCAGAGAGTTCAATAATGTTTATGAGCACATTGATTTAATTTTTTCTCGAGAAAATTTTAAAAACATATTGTACTACTTATTTCTAAGAATTTGATATTTGTATAGTTGTGTAACTAATTTATTTAACTATTGTTATTATTATTATTATTTATATTGTAGCATTTTGTATATATTTTTTTAATATTATTACTTATTTAAATAATTTTTATAATGTAATCTGTTAAGCTTTTTAGCTCGTAGATGAAATAAGAAATAAATAAATAAATAAAACTGTCAAATCGGGAGTGCTAAAATTTGGACACAAAAAAGCTTTTAAGTGTTTTTTAGCTAAGATACAAGTTTTAGGATTACTTTGTTCAGGGGCTACTGGTTTATAAAAAAGGTCGAATTGATTATCTTGAAGGCCCATCACTCTGAGGCCATTAACCCAGGGTTCTTGGATGACGCCGATGTCTATATTTTCCTCACTTAGGAAAATTCTTAGATTATCTGAAGCACATTTAGAGTGCTTCAGATTAATCTGGACGACCTTCAGCGCGTTTTTAATTTTTAGGGCTTCCTACTTCGTCAGGAACCACCGATTCGTCGACAGCGGCGCTGACCTCAGCGCTATCATCTACTTTATCGGCATCTGGTTCCTGATTCCGTAGGATTTTAATTTTGGCATGCCTGATGCCAAAACGCAATTTAAATTCGGACCCCGGGACCCCGTATCTATGGTCAGATTGCATTTCTAAAGGTTACTACTATTAAGGAGTACGAAACTACAGCAATTCAACCTGACCTTAGCTGATCCCCATCTTGACAACGTACAAGATAACTGTGGTGATCATTACCGCCCGGCACCCACTCTTCTTTAGAAATAAAAATGAAAAAAATGAAAAGTTGCGTGGTTTAGTAATATCAGTCTTGCAATAAAAGTTAGCTTAAGTTTATGAAAATTTTGTCGCTATTTTTATTCTTATGGCCAAAAGAAAATTTTAAATAAAATTTTGTAAGCGCCAATTTTTAGCTATATTCAATAACTAAATAATACTTTCTATTTCAATAAATTATCTTCACAAATAACAAAGTTACGTAACAATTGGTAAGCAGACTACCACCAAAATGCAAGGGAAACTCAGCCTTAATGTATTAATTTGGATTATATTATGAACGAAACATATTTTGTATGATGTACACTTCGCTTCAACTGAATAAGCACAGAAATTTTCTATGGTATGTTGTCCATTTTTTCCTAACATTGAGCTTTAATGTATCTTTTTTTGATACTTACTGTTTGCTTATGATGTTGGAAAAACAAATTGTTTAGAACACTTAAAAAATTACCGCTATTTTTTCTCTCGCTCTTTTGGTTGTCTAGGGATATCCTTAGCTGGGATGAGCTTGAGCTTCATGAGCATTTCACCTGAGTCGAAACTAGGATAGGGTCCCTCATTTGCGGTCAAAGTGTATAGGAAAACCATCTCAGAGAGCTTAGCCTCGATAGAGCTCCACTCCGATAGCAGACCTTTGCTATTGGTGGAAAGCTCACCTACTACCGCTACCTGTAGTTCATCCCTGACAACCTCGCTCAGAGTAGGCGATTGCGCCGCTCCCGAAGATTTGGCTTTCTCTTTCATATTCTTGCCGTCAGTTTTGCTCGTCTTTTTAGAAGGCAAGGTCTCCTCTTGAGACCTGTTTCTTTTGACGGCCTTATCTTTGTTTCCCAGAAGACTATTGTATTCTTCAACAATCTTCTGGTACTTGATTTTGTCTTCGGCGTGACTCTCCTGAATAGTTCGCGACTGGTTTACCCCCCAGCCTTTCATTCTTCGGCACGGATTATGTTTAAAACGCTCACACCAGCACTGAAATTAGGGACCCCGTATCTATGGTCAGATTGCATTTCTAAAGGTTACTACTATTAAGGAGTACGAAACTACAGCAATTCAACCTGACCTTAGCTGATCCCCATCTTGACAACGTACAAGATAACTGTGGTGATCATTACCGCCCGGCACCCACTCTTCTTTAGAAATAAAAATGAAAAAAATGAAAAAAATGAAAAGTTGCGTGGTTTAGTAATATCAGTCTTGCAATAAAAGTTAGCTTAAGTTTATGAAAATTTTGTCGCTATTTTTATTCTTATGGCCAAAAGAAAATTTTAAATAAAATTTTGTAAGCGCCAATTTTTAGCTATATTCAATAACTAAATAATACTTTCTATTTCAATAAATTATCTTCACAAATAACAAAGTTACGTAACAATTGGTAAGCAGACTACCACCAAAATGCAAGGGAAACTCAGCCTTAATGTATTAATTTGGATTATATTATGAACGAAACATATTTTGTATGATGTACACTTCGCTTCAACTGAATAAGCACAGAAATTTTCTATGGTATGTTGTCCATTTTTTCCTAACATTGAGCTTTAATGTATCTTTTTTTGATACTTACTGTTTGCTTATGATGTTGGAAAAACAAATTGTTTAGAACACTTAAAAAATTACCGCTATTTTTTCTCTCGCTCTCTTTCAAAGTGTTCCATATGAAAAAATGCAGTTTTTTTTGCGTCAACTGAATAGACACAACTATTAAAATTGGAAATAAAAGCTAAGGGAATGAAATGAAACAAGTTATTCTTTAAATATTTTTTTATTCTATATTTCTAGTAGTGGGTACTGTCACCTTTATTGGTAATTACTTCATAAATTCGGTCTGGCATGGAATCGTACAGGCTCTTTAAGTAATCCAGCGAAATTTCCCTCCAGGCTAATTTAATGGCTTCATAAGGACTAACCGGGTGTGCTATAGCTACCAAAATTGAACGAAGTTGTAGTGTTGTCTATTCCTACCTAAGAAATAAATGTTCATACGGGAAAAATATGAAAGGAGGAAAAAAAACGGCGGAAAAAAAGGGCGCCACGTGGTTTTTTCTGATGAGAAAAAGTTTAATTTTGATGGCCCTGACGGCTTTAATTATTACTTTCACGATGTGAGAAAAGAAGAAAAAATTTTAGCGCGGCATCATAGTCGAAAAGGTGGTGTTATGGTTAACTGCTCCCCAAGTTAGCTCCTATGCGACTGTTAAACTTGAGTTTCAAACTTCAAAAATGACTGCGATTACTTACATAGGAATTTTGGAAAGAAATTTTTCTAAATTCACGGATATTTTTGGACCCATTAAGTGGACTTTTCAGCATGATAACGCCCCCATCCACACAGCGCGCATTGTGAAAAATCGAATACAGGACCAAAATGTGGAATTGCTTCAATGGCCGCCGTTATAACCCGACCTGAACCTTATAGAAAATGTATGTGGATGGTTGGTAAGAAAAGTGTATGAGTCTGGCCGTCAGTTTGATTACAAAGAATCCCTTATTTAAGCCATTAAATTAGCCTGGAGGGAAATTTCGCTGGATTACTTAAAGAGCCTGTACGATTCCATGCCGGACCGAATTTATGAAGTAATTACCAATAAAGGTGGCAGTACCCACTACTAGAAACATCGAATAAAAAAATATTTTATGAAAAACTTGTTTCATTTCATTCCCTTAGCTTTTATTACCAATTTTAATAGTTGTGTCTATTCAGTTGACGCAAAAAAAAGTATTCCATACTTTGAAAGAGAGCGAGAGAAAAAATAGCGGTACTTTTTTAATTGTTCTTACCAATTTGTTTTC
This sequence comes from Syrphus vitripennis, assembly GCA_958431115.1. Lineage (NCBI taxonomy): Eukaryota > Metazoa > Arthropoda > Insecta > Diptera > Syrphidae > Syrphus > Syrphus vitripennis. The sequence continues at coordinate 68,396,946 of OY288108.1, forward strand.
CCAACATCATGTATCAAGAAAAGATACATTAAGGCTCAAAGTTAGGAAAAAATGGACAACATACCACAGAAAATTTCTGTGCTTATTCAGTTGAAGCGAAATGTACATCTGGAATAATATTATATTTTTTTTTTTATGTAAATTAAATCCAAGAAGTACATACTTTAATCTTTAAAAATCCTAAAGTAATGTCCATAGCTGTTCATAAAAGCTTTTAAAATTACCGTGTTGCAAGATCTACGTATGTAAAATCATGAAGAAGTAATAAATTAATCGAAAAGTTATAGTCAAGAAGTTAAGTCGTACATCGAAAAGCGTTAAGTCATTAAAAAAAGTCAAGTCAAGTCAATCAATCCTTTTTATTATTAATTTTACTGTTTAATTTTTTAAAATGTATGTGATTAGAAATTTAAATTTTATATGAATTAAAAAGAAAAGTGTTTTGATTTAAAATGGACGGACGGAAAAGAAGATAAAAAAAGACTAAAAAAACTACATGGCGTCAGAAGTGAGATAACGGTTAAAACTGTAATAAGCCAAAACTCTTGCACGAACGCGAAGTTAATAATTAATTAAAAAAAAATATTTTATGGTTTTGTAAAGGCAAGTGAAAAAAGTATAACAAAAGGCGCAATATTAAAAAATTTAACCTAGTGTTGAGTGTCAGTACAAAAAATTCATTTTACATGGGTAAAACCTTAAAACAAAAGTGGTAAAGCAATTTTATAGAAAAAAGTGAATAAAAGTATATTAAAAAAAATATATGCGTTCTCATACAAAGTGGCGCTTGAATTTATTACCAAAAATCTGTGAAAAGTTTGTGCAACGAAAAGTAACGGAATATTTTTAAGCGTTTGGGGGAGTTAAATAAAAGACGACCATTTCTTTCGGCGGTCAGGATTCAACTGACGCTTTCATTTTTTATTTCTTAAACCTATCCGGCAGCCAGTTTCCCCTCTCACATTATTCCAGTCTACATTATCTTTCTTTACTACATTTTCTTTCTTTTTTACTGCCACAATTCGGCCGTCCTGACATTGTAATCGCCCCGATTTACGTTTAGTTAATAATTCATTATTCATCCAAGGCTTGATATTTGCTGCCTCCCATATACCCTCATATGGAATTTGTGTCAATTGAAAACCCTCAACATCTTTCAACAAGTATCTGTCATTTGGTAATACCTTAACTACCTCATACGGACCCTTGAATTTGGGAGCGATTTTCCTACATGCACCTGGTGTTGAAATAAAGTTTTTTATTACCACATAATCACCTACATTATATTCTCTATGAACTCTATTTTTATCTTTCATCATCTTATTATAGTCTTGACCCTTTTCTATCTTTTGTCTTGCATCTTCTCTCATTTTATCCAATTCTCTAACCTCTTCTGGTTCTTTTTCATTTTCTAAACACTCTTTTAAAAAGTCAATCACCACCCCTCTTTGTGTAATACCAAAAAGCAATTGACTAGGGGTAGTCCCTATACTTCTATGATTAGTGTTATTCATTGAAAATTCAATGGTTGGTAACACACCATCTAATGTTGATACCGTCCCTGCACTAGTTAATTTCGCAATCATTGGAGCTAGGCTTCTATTGACCCTCTCGACTTGCCCATTCGCTTGAGGAGACCCTGTTGCAATTTTCACATGCGAAACATTATTTGTATTCAAAAATTGTTTAAATTCTTCGGATGTGAACGCACTACCCCTGTCAGAGACAACAATTCTAGGGCGACTATACGAGTGGAAATAATCTTTCAAACAAGCAACGGCCTCTCTAGTATTTGTAGACCTTACTGCATATAGTCGTACAAATTTAGTAAACCCATCTATCACCAGGAAAACATATTTTTTCTTTCCATTCTTAAGCGATACTGGTCCAAAATGATCGATATGAATCATTTCGAAAGGGACATTTCCCTTTGGGATATTATGAAGTAACCCCTCATGTTTCCCGAATTTAGGCGAGAATGCTATGCACTTCAAACAATTATCTATATGTTCCTTTACTTTTAGACTCATTTCCGGGAACCAATAGGTTCTGAGTATACCACTCAAAACTTTATCTCGACCAACGTGTCCCATTTCATCATGGTACAACCGTATCACATTAGTTTCCATAACCTCGGGTACATAGAATAGGATTTGCTTCTTCACTTTCCTATACACTAAACCGTTTCTCATCTCATACAATTTACTCTCATTTTTCTCTAACTCTCGTCTGATTTTCTTAATAGTTTCGTCATTATTTTGCTGAATTGACAAATTTTGCTCGAAGTTATTTTCCTCTAAAATGAGGATATTCGGAATTCGGCTCAATGCATCCACATGTTGCATCTTCGAACCATTCCTATGTTCTAATATATAATCGAAATTCTGCAATTCGAGTGCCCACCTTGCAATCCTTGGATTAATCTCCTTTTTATTGAGGGTTAGAGTCAACGAATTGCAATCGGTGACTATCTTAAACCTATATCCATGAAGATAAACCCGAAATCTCCTCAACGCATAAATAATAGCTAGAGTCTCAAGTTCAAAACTGTGATACTTCGACTCATCATCTGTAGTTCGTTTAGAAAAATAGAAGATCGGGTGGAACTTCCCATCTGATTTCTTTTGTAAGAGTAGTGCACCGAAGCCAATTCGGTTTCATCCTTCGGATTAAACAAAGCTAATACTGGGGACTCACTCATTTTCTTCTTCAACTCTTCAAAATGATCACACTCTTCTTTTCCAAACTTAAAGATAGCATCTTTACGGATCAAGCCATATAATGGTTGAGCGATCAATGAAAAATCTTTAATAAATCTTCTAAAATATGAACACAACCCTAAGAAGCTGTGAACTGCCTTTACATTTTGTGGAATTGGAAAATTCTTTATAGATTCCACTCCTTTTTCATCCGGTCTGATACCCTCATTTGTAATGTAATAACCTAAATATCGTATCTGCGATACCATAAATTGACACTTGTCTATCCTTAGTTGTAACTTATTCTTAACTAATCTTTTGAAAACTTCCTTCAATACCTCCAAATGTTCCTCTTCCGACTCTGTGGCTATCATTATGTCGTCTATATATATAGTAACTTTTCTTTTTCTTATTAAGTCTTCAAACACTCTATTTATATACCTTTGAAATTCGCAGGGTGCGTTTCTTAATCCAAAAGGCATTTTCAGATATTCTGTCACGGTAAAAATTTATCGCGACAAAAGTCATTCTTTCATTTATCCCATTCCTTGTTCCTTCCTTGCCATTTCTTTTTTTTTCTCTACAGGTGTTTCGGTCAATGTACTGAGAGAGAGAAGGGCAGCCATGGTCCATCAGCCATTGGTTCACTCTCTCAGTATTTTGATGAGACAATAATCATCGATATCAATCTCGATATCGACCGTGGATAACTGATCTACCCTATTGTGACGGACAGACGGGCGGTCTGATCCAGCAGAGAGAGAGAGAGGGTGATAGTTGATCCCCGACAGCTAGATGTAACTCATTTTGAGAATGGCCGAGAGCCCAACATACATATTCATTAACTTACATTTTCGAAATATATAATTCTCGCTTCTCACCATTGTACAAAATGGAACGCTATTCGCTTATCCCCCCCAAAAAAAAAATCGAACACAAGCCCACCGACGTAGTTTATTTTTTTTTTATCGCGCATAGGAATCTAACTGCCAACTTTTCCGTCGAAATTATATAAATGTTCCTTGATCAGGTTTTCTTCCACATTTTCGATTTCTTCTCGATTTTTTTTTTTTTGTTATTGTATTCTAGATTTGGAGGGGACTAATGTATTCATTAATTCGAAGTAGAATTCTTGGATCATGACACTTAACTTTCTGCTTAGCTTTCTCGAAAGAAATAGTGGGAAAATGGCTGAACACGTTCATTGAGTTCGCCGCTCCTGGAAGTGACACCAGCGGTCGGCGAATTCAACGATGATTGTGCATAAGCCGGGGTGTTATGTGTGAGTAGGTAGGACCGTTGGATTTCGAGAGCGTCGGCTCACCTCAGCAAATAAGCTGTATGATGCTGAATTATGACGTGATCGAAGTCCGCGCGTCCCGATTGGCCGAAAGCATTGGGAGATCAGTAAAGAAGAGGTTTGGACAGACATCGAAAACCCTGGAAGGATCACTTCTTTACTGAAGACAGAAAAAGAAAAATCAATTTTTGAAGAGATTGCGTGATAAGAGAGAAAAGTGTCAAGATTAAAGGATTTTATTTTAAGTGTTAAAAGTGGCAAAATAGAAAAAAAAAGGTCGAGAAATTTTGGCAAGGGAAAGGAAAAATTAAAGAAAAAAAAAATCGAGAAAAAGGGACTAGGAAGTGTGGACGAAGGGAGGAAAGTTGATAAAAGGAAAAAGAAGTCGAAGAGGATCTAGTTGGCAGAAAAAAAAGCTAAGTATAGTGGTTTTATTATTTTACAATCAAATCGTTTTGCTGTAAAAAGTTTTGGGAAAAGGTTAAAATATCGGTTGACTTGTGTTCCGTTAAATTTTCTCGAAATTACGAGACACGCGCCCGTTAATTTTCTTCTTTTGTCCGTTCGGGACAAAGCAATAGCGGTCCATTTTATTGCGTTATTTCCAAACCTCCATTGTTCTATTTTTTTTATTAAAAGATCTTGGGTTTTACTCCTATTTTAAAAGGTTTCCCAAGCAATTCAATTTTAAACCGAATAAAAAGAGTTAAAATACCCTTTCGGGAATATAAATTTATTCTTCTTATTTAAAAAGTGCTTTCACCGTCGGTTCCGCTCCGAAGGTTTGCAATTTCCTTTAATTTTCATAAAAAAAAAATTGCTGGCGCCCCTTTTATTTTTCAGGTCATACGCCCCTGTGGCAATCAAGAAATAATTCAATCAATTCAACTGATCGATTAAAATAATTTAATCGATCAATAAAATTAATCGGTGAAACCCACCCCTTGTGATCTAGCCGTGGTGGTAGCATTGGAAGTGCTACCTGTTGCACTTCGACTTCGAACACGCCTTATCGGTGTTTCCTTTTGTTCGACATTCGTTTGACAAACATTTCAATTACATTTTTTTTTACATTTTCCATAAATCGTGTTCTACCTCGTGTGCCGGTCGTGTTTTGGTTTCGTCGTCGTTTAATTGTTAATTAAAATAAATACATAATATAATTGTTCGGTTCGTCGCGTAAAAGTGCAACAAATTGGCACCCAAACGTGGGGCTTGTGAAAAAAAAAAATTATTTGTTTCTTGGAAAAAAAATATTTTCAACCGCGGTGGAAAGCCATTGTGTAAACAATACCCACTTAAATTCATTTAGTGATTGTCCCAGTGTAATTAGGGAAGTTTTTGTTTAATTTGTTTTTGCTCTTTTTACTTTTCTTGGTTTTCTGTTTTTTTTTTTTTTTCAGTGTTATTATTGGCTCGTTAATTGATTAATTAAAATCATCATACCTACAAACATAATTATAGCTAGTGAGTGGCATTTTGATAAGTGGTTCCCGTTTTCATCTAAAAAGGAAATTACTCGTACTCTAGGAAACTGTAAGTTGTTTTATTTTCATTATTTTTTTTTTTTCTTTCGCCATTTTTTTTTGTTGTTGTTTTGAAATCTGCAAGGGAATACCTAAGTATTTTATAACTAAATTCATTGCATATTTCATATGTAAAATAATTTTATAATTCATCAGATTGATTCCAACGGTAAATTCTTATACGGTGTCTATATTCATAGTTGTGGTTTTTTTTTTTCTCATACCGTTCATATTCGTCTACCTATAAAAAAAAAGAGATTTTTGCTTTTGTTTACGGTTGTTCGTTTTGTGACTCTCCAGTCTGTTTACCGGTGGTGATTTCTTCTTTTTTTTGTTGTTTTTTTTTTTTAATTTGATTCAAAGTTTAATTGCGAGATTTAGTGTGACATGGTGATAAACAAAAAGTTAATTTTTTTTTTGGGATTATTTTTTTTGCTGATAAATTCTAAAAAGTCAATCAATTTGGTGTGACTATATTAGGGTGGTATTCAAAACCATTTTATTCTTCCGATTTTTTTTTGTACTTTTTATTATAATTCATTTTTTTTTCTCTTCTTGGCGGTGGTATATTTAAAGAATTTTATTCGCTAGTACAAGGTGTTTCAAAATTATTTGAAAAATTGTTTTTAGATTATCTTTTCCTCTGTTTTGATGAAGATAAAGCAATCAACTGGGTGTTGATTTGGTGCTTTATTTAAACGTTTTAGTTTCAAGAATATAATTAATTTTAGTAAAATAATTATATTTGCGTTAATTTACCAATTTTGTTTTTTTTTTTTGTCGAAATTACAATCGTGGTTTTAATTATTTTGGCGTGATCGCGAACAAAATCAACTGGGAGTTGATTTTTGTTTTGACCATTTTTTTAAATACGTTGAAATCGAAACTTTTATTGTATCCAAACAAAGTCAACTGGGTGTTGATTTTTGGAACTTTTTTTTTAAATTTTGTCATCGAAAATTCTAATCCGCCTAAGAATCCGAAGTCTTCGGAGTATCTTAAGGTTTTGACCAAAATTGAGTGGGCTTTAGTTAGGTTGAATAGGGCTAGGGCGGAGTCGTCGGAAGAAGTCAACGAAGTGGCTGATTTGAAGGGGGAGTTATTGCTGTTAATGGCAAAATTATCAGAAGGGGATGAGGATACACCACACGATATCGGTAAAGACAAATCGAAAACAAATACGTTGGCAGCAGGGTTGGATGCGTTACCACCTGCACTCGACCAACGAGCGAGTTCAGGATTTCAACGACAGACCGAGGCTTGCTTACACCAAGATGAGGTCCGTGACCGGAATCCTGAGCGTATTGAGAAGTGGGATATAAAATTCTCTGGTGAGCGGTGTGGCTCATCAGTGAATGCATTTTTGGAAAGGGTAGAAGAACTTAGGATTTCGCGTGGAGTTTCTGAGGAAAGACTTTTTCGTTCAGCAGTCGATCTTTTCACTGGGAAGGCACTCCTCTGGTTTAGGGCGATTAGGGACTCGATTTCAACTTGGAAGGAATTGGTTAGCGAGATTAAGTTGGAGTTTTTGCCCTCCAACTACGATGACCTCTTATTGGAGGAAGTCAAGCGACGTACCCAAGGGAAGGATGAGTCCATGGGGATTTATATTGCCCTCATGCAGACTCTTTTTAAGAGATTTTTGGAGCCTCTGAGTGAGAATAGGAAATTGTCCATTCTCATGAAGAACATTACTCCATTCTACCAGACGCAATTGGGGTTGGCCGATATTAAATCAGTCAACGAACTCGTTGCGTTGGGTAGAAAGTTAGAGACGATTAGGGCTAATGTAGAAGCTTTTGTTCCTCCTCCTAGTAACCGTGCCAGACAGGCTTTGGAGCCTGATGTTGCCTATGTTGCTTCCGTACAGGAAACAGCAGCAACAGTTGCAGTTGAAAGAAACCCACCACCTCGTAGGCCCGTTCGATGTTTCAACTGCAATAGGGAAGGTCATTTCTCAAATACCTGTTCCGCTCCTAGGAAGTGTTTTGGTTGTGGGGCTGTAGGTACAACCAGACGCGATTGTAGGCGCTGCTCGGGAAATGGGCAACGGTCTCTTGGGCCAGCAGGACAAGCCGCATTTAGGGAGGTCGCCTGCTGACGACCAGCTGGTAGGGAAAATACAACTCGGTTTCACTTTAGATTCAAGCGGGGACGATAGACGTCCATACTTAGGTATAAATATTTACGGGGTTAGGATTTTAGGGCTCCTAGATTCAGGAGCATCTAGAACTATTATTTGTAGGGATGGGTGGAAACTTTTAAAAGATTTAGGATTACATATAGAGACAAGTAATGTTAGGCAGGTTCATTTAGCAGATGGTGCAGGTGTAGGAGTATTAGGGATAGTCAATTTACCAATAATAGTAGGAAACAAAACAGTTTTAGTTGAGTGTTTGGTAATACCCTCACTCCCGCATGCCATGATCCTTGGTGCAGATTTTTGGGCACTATCGGGAATCGTCCCGGATCTTAGGTCAGGAATGTGGAGCTTTTCAAGCCAGGAGATGGTGGCTTCGATAGATAGCACGTCGCTTACCGAAGAGTCGGAACTAGACGTTGAGCAGAGGGCAAAACTAAATATTTTAATTGAAGATTTGTTTAGGAGTATGCCAGAAGGGTTAGGAGTTACAGATAGAGTAGAACACGTAATCAGGACGACGTCAGAACCAATTAAACAGCGATACTATCCGGTTTCACCCGCCATGCAGGTTCACATCGACAAATCCCTTAAGGAGATGTTAGATGATGGAGTCATCGAAAAATCAAATAGTCCTTGGGCTTCACCCATTGTGTTGATTAAAAAGAAAGATAATACTTTTCGGTTCTGCGTCGATTATAGGAAGTTGAATCTAGCAACAGAAAGGGATGCTTATCCGCTTCCAATTATCTCGGCGATTTTAGATAAGCTTAGGAATGCTAGGTTTCTTTCATCACTTGATATTAAATCGGCTTATTGGCAAATTCCAATGTCAGAAGAATCTAAAAAGTTTACAGCTTTTACGGTTCCTGGCAGGGGTTTGTTCCAATTCAAGCGGATGCCGTTTGGCTTACACAATGCCCCTGCGACTTGGCAGAGGTTTATCGATAGTGTTTTAGGGCCGGAGTTGGAACCATTCGTTTTTGTGTATCTTGATGACATCATTATCGTCACGGATACGTTTGAAAAACACTTAGAGATACTGAAAGAAGTTTTGAAGAGACTTAGTGAGGCAGGGCTTAAAGTAGGTCGGGATAAGTGCAACTTTTGCAGACCATCTCTTAAATTTTTAGGTTACGTTGTAGATAGGAACGGATTACACGTCGATCCGGAAAAAGTAGAGGGTATGGTTAAAATACCGGCACCCAAAAACGTTAAAGAGGTTAGGAGCTTTGTAGGAACTGTTTCGTGGTACAGGCGTTTCGTACCAAACTTCGCAACAGTAGTTAGGCCTTTAACTGATTTGCTGAAAAAGAGCAAAAAGTTCGTCTGGACTGAAGAATGCGAAGACGCTTTTAGGAAAGCTGAGGAATTCTTAATTAGGGCCCCAATTTTAACTTGTCCCGATTTCAGTCTTCCATTTGTAGTCCAAACCGATGCGTCAGATTACGGTATCGGGGCCGTACTAACCCAAACCTTTGAAGATGGCGAAAAGGTCATCTGTTATTTAAGTAGGTCACTCAATCGAAGTGAAAGGAATTATTCGACAACGGAAAAGGAATGTTTAGGAGTTTTGTGGGCGATTGAGAAGTTGAGGCCGTATCTCGAAGGTGTTCGATTCACGGTCATCACGGATCATTACTCACTCGTTTGGTTGAGTAACCTCAAAGATCCACAAGGTAGATTAGCGCGCTGGGCGGTAAGGCTACAGCAATTTGATTTTAAAATCATTCACCGGAAGGGAAAAGACCATGTCGTACCGGACATGTTATCTCGAGGGGTTCCAGTAGTGGCTGGGATCTCGGATGAGGATTTAGACCCTTGGGTGACAAAAATGATTTCGGCAGTTGAGTCGAATCCGTTAGATTATCCAGCTTGGAGGGTAGAGAGTGGCCGACTATACAAGTTTGTTAAATCAACACGTATAGTGGTGCATGAAAGTAATGAAGAGTGGAAGTTAGTAGTAGGGAAAAAGAATAGGTTAGATATTTTGAAAGAATGCCATGATAGTCCGTTAGCTGGACATATGGGGGTAAGAAAAACATTTGCTAGAATAGGAGCTAAATATTACTGGCCAAAAATGAGGAAAGATGTAACAAGTTACGTGAGGAATTGTAGAATCTGTCAACAAGTGAAACCAGTTAATGATAAACCAGCCGGTCTTATGACTGAAAGGATAGGAGTTTCTGCTCCGTGGGAGATGATTAGTGTGGATTTAGTAGGTCCATTACCCAAGTCAAGTAGGGGATTTATGTACATTCTTACAGTGGTAGACTATCTCACAAAATTCCCATTATTGTTTTCTTTAAGATCTGCAACGGCAAAGGCAGTTTGCAAGGAGTTGGAGGATAACGTGTTTCTGTTATTTGGGGTTCCGAAAGTAGTCATTTGCGATAACGGTCCGCAGTTTAAGAGTAGAGAACTTAGGGCGCTTTGTAATGAATATTCATCCAAGATTAGGTTTACCCCCCACTATCATCCCCAAGCTAACCCCGCGGAGAGAATCAATCAAATTATTAAGACAACGTTGAGAGCTTATGTTTCAGAGAATCACAGAGTATGGGATTCTCAATTAGCTAAGATAGCTTGTGCTATACGCACCTCTCAACATGAAGTGTTAGGAGTTTCTCCGTATTATGCCAACTTCGGCAAAGAAATGTCAACTAGTGGTAGGGAGGAAGTGACACTTAGTGATCAGGGTATAGATAGTAATGAAATAGCATCGCAAGGAGAGCTAGCAGAAAGGTTTAGGAAACTTAGGGCGGATATAGCGGTCAAACTTCGAACTGCATCCAAGAAATCTGCGGAATCTTACAACCTCAGGAGGAGAGATATTCAATATCTTCCTAATGATGTTGTTTGGCGCAGAAATTTTGATTTATCCAATGCTGCGAATTATTACGCTGCCAAGTTGGCACCGAAGTATGTCGGACCATTTAAAATCAGAAAACGATTGTCTCCTTGGACCTATGTCCTAAAGGATGACAATGGAAAAGATCGTGGCACTTGGCACACTAAAGATCTTAAACCTTTCAATAAATTTTCAGAAAACGATTAAGTCGGAAGTCCCATAATAAAGTAACGTTTTTTTTTTTATTTTTTTTTGGTTTTGTTTTGTTTTGTTTTATTTAATTTTTTTTTGATCTCCTTCCAAACCGACTGCCATATTTGGCCTGATGGATTCCTCTGTAGTGATGGTAACCAGGTCCAGCCGTGGGAATGGTTTACTTTTGTCAAAAGGTAAACACATTTCCAAGGAGGAAAGGGTGGAGTTTGTCACGGTAAAAATTTATCGCGACAAAAGTCATTCTTTCATTTATCCCATTCCTTGTTCCTTCCTTGCCATTTCTTTTTTTTTCTCTACAGGTGTTTCGGTCAATGTACTGAGAGAGAGAAGGGCAGCCATGGTCCATCAGCCATTGGTTCACTCTCTCAGTATTTTGATGAGACAATAATCATCGATATCAATCTCGATATCGACCGTGGATAACTGATCTACCCTATTGTGACGGACAGACGGGCGGTCTGATCCAGCAGAGAGAGAGAGAGGGTGATAGTTGATCCCCGACAGCTAGATGTAACTCATTTTGAGAATGGCCGAGAGCCCAACATACATATTCATTAACTTACATTTTCGAAATATATAATTCTCGCTTCTCACCATTGTACAAAATGGAACGCTATTCGCTTATCCCCCCCAAAAAAAAAATCGAACACAAGCCCACCGACGTAGTTTATTTTTTTTTATCGCGTATAGGAATCTAACTGCCAACTTTTCCGTCGAAATTATATAAATGTTCCTTGATCAGGTTTTCTTCCACATTTTCGATTTCTTCTCGATTTTTTTTTTTTTGTTATTGTATTCTAGATTTGGAGGGGACTAATGTATTCATTAATTCGAAGTAGAATTCTTGGATCATGACACTTAACTTTCTGCTTAGCTTTCTCGAAAGAAATAGTGGGAAAATGGCTGAACACGTTCATTGAGTTCGCCGCTCCTGGAAGTGACACCAGCGGTCGGCGAATTCAACGATGATTGTGCATAAGCCGGGGTGTTATGTGTGAGTAGGTAGGACCGTTGGATTTCGAGAGCGTCGGCTCACCTCAGCAAATAAGCTGTATGATGCTGAATTATGACGTGATCGAAGTCCGCGCGTCCCGATTGGCCGAAAGCATTGGGAGATCAGTAAAGAAGAGGTTTGGACAGACATCGAAAACCCTGGAAGGATCACTTCTTTACTGAAGACAGAAAAAGAAAAATCAATTTTTGAAGAGATTGCGTGATAAGAGAGAAAAGTGTCAAGATTAAAGGATTTTATTTTAAGTGTTAAAAGTGGCAAAATAGAAAAAAAAAGGTCGAGAAATTTTGGCAAGGGAAAGGAAAAATTAAAGAAAAAAAAAAAGAAGTCGAAGAGGATCTAGTTGGCAGAAAAAAAAGCTAAGTATAGTGGTTTTATTATTTTACAATCAAATCGTTTTGCTGTAAAAAGTTTTGGGAAAAGGTTAAAATATCGGTTGACTTGTGTTCCGTTAAATTTTCTCGAAATTACGAGACACGCGCCCGTTAATTTTCTTCTTTTGTCCGTTCGGGACAAAGCAATAGCGGTCCATTTTATTGCGTTATTTCCAAACCTCCATTGTTCTATTTTTTTTATTAAAAGATCTTGGGTTTTACTCCTATTTTAAAAGGTTTCCCAAGCAATTCAATTTTAAACCGAATAAAAAGAGTTAAAATCCCCTTTCGGGAATATAAATTTATTCTTCTTATTTAAAAAGTGCTTTCACCGTCGGTTCCGCTCCGAAGGTTTGCAATTTCCTTTAATTTTCATAAAAAAAAATTGCTGGCGCCCCTTTTATTTTTCAGGTCATACGCCCCTGTGGCAATCAAGAAATAATTCAATCAATTCAACTGATCGATTAAAATAATTTAATCGATCAATAAAATTAATCGGTGAAACCCACCCCTTGTGATCTAGCCGTGGTGGTAGCATTGGAAGTGCTACCTGTTGCACTTCGACTTTGAACACGCCTTATCGGTGTTTCCTTTTGTTCGACATTCGTTTGACAAACATTTCAATTACATTTTTTTTTACATTTTCCATAAATCGTGTTCTACCTCGTGTGCCGGTCGTGTTTTGGTTTCGTCGTCGTTTAATTGTTAATTAAAATAAATACATAATATAATTGTTCGGTTCGTCGCGTAAAAGTGCAACAATTCGTATTGACCCATTGGGGTCTCGAAAGCTGTATACTTTACGGACTCTTCATTTACCTGTATGTGATGAAACGCACTCTTTAAATCCATCAAACTAAATATTTTTTTATTAACTAATCCATCTAACAAATCGTCTATTAGTGGGATGGGATAGTTATCTTTCTGTGTAACCTTATTCAATGTACGGTAATCTACACATAATCTTATATCCCCGTTTTTTTCTTTACTAAAACCACTGGTGAGGAATATTCTGACCTGCTCTCCCTAATTACCCCTTGTTCAATCAATTTGTCCAAAATAACCTGTACCTGCTCTTTTTCAAAATATGACATTCTCCTAGGAGGGCAATGGAAAGGCTTTTCATCATTCAATCGGAGTTTCATTTCATATTCAATCTCAGGCACTTCAGGGCGAGAACAGTACAAGTAGAATTCTTTCATAATTTTTAAGAAATTTTCTTTTGTTTCTAATGATAATTCATTATTTTTAAAAACAATATCATCTTCGTCAAATTCTGTTGCAATTTTGTTATATTTTTTTAATTTATCCAAATTATTCACATAACTTTGTTCATCATCTATTAATAAATTACATAGCATTTTACATTCAATTTTATAAATGTCATTTGTTTCTTCTTTTTCGTTTAAATCTATCTTTTGTAAACTTAATTTTGCTTTTGATAAAAAATTACGTCCCAAAATTACAGGGTATCGCATAGTATCATCAGTTACTACCAATAAATCTATATCTATAAATTCTTCGTCGAATAAAACGCAACATTTTATTTTTCCAATTATGGAAAGTGGACTTTTATTAATCCCAACATAAGAACCAAAATTAACAGTATCTAATTTCACATTTTGTTGTATTTAAATACTAAAACAACTAATTTTTATGAGGCTAACTGGGCTGCCGGTGTCTAGTAATGAATCTAATAATAATAATACATAAGAATAATTAACAAATATAAATTTTTAATTTCTTACATACTCGTCTTCGGAGTCGGAACCTAAATATCCGATGGCTGGAAGTTGCTTCCTTTTTGGACACTGGGCTGCCAAGTGCCCCATCTCAGCACAGACATGGCATGCTTCTGGTTTGCGTTTCTCCTTACGGCACTTATTTGCCATGTGTCCGACCGAATTGCAGTTGAAACAACGAATTTGTTTTTCAATGGTGCCGGATGTCACCTGTCGTGATGTTGTGGCTGTTGACATGATTTTTTGCTTCACCGGGCACTTGATAGATTTAAAGGCCTCTAACAATTGCATTTTTTCTTTGAAGCACTGTAGTCTGGCATTTGACGCCAATCTCTCATCAGGTATCCCGTCGATAATCTGCTCTATCATCTCATCTTCTTCAATTTGTAGCCGGCTACCAAGAATTAGCTTTTCTTGGAAATATTCTTGGAATGTTTCACCCTGCATCCACTTTCTTGCTTCGAATAGACGTTTCAGGTTTAATTTAGACGAGCGGTTTTCAAAAATCTGCTTCATCTCTGTCATAAGGTCACAGTAGGCAACCGTTGTTACATCTTTTTTTGAATGAAACCACTTTAATGCCTTGTCTTTTAGTTTCAAAGACACCAGCACCCTCATGTTGTTGTCATTCAGTTCGTATGCAGTGCGAACATTTTCCAGCTGCTTTTCAAAGTGTTCGAATGAATCAGCAGCGCCCCCAAAACTGCCAACGAGCTCTTAAATTTGACCTATATTTTTCATCTCTTTACTTTCGTTTGCTTTCTTTAGCCACTCATTTTCTTTCCTCAGCATTTCATTCTCTCGTTCTCGTAACTTCATCTCTCTTTTTATCTGCTCAATTTATTTTGCCAATCGTTTGCCATCGTATACACTCTTTTTTTTTTCCTTATTTTTTTTTCCTGGTTCTTTTGTATTTACGTGCTGCTGGTCATCGTCATCGTCTTCGCTGTTTTCTTCCTCATCATTATCGTTTTCCCCTTCGTCTTCATTTGTGTTTGTAAGTGATTCAGACTCGCAGACTGACGTAGCTGCGCTGGAACTTCCATCAATCGTAATATGAGTTCCGCTTTGTTTCCATTTGTTTTTAATCCCAACGCGCTCAACCACGATTTCAATTGTGGAACAGTATATTTCTTGAACAGTTCTATATCTGCCATCGTGTTTTGTTTCGTTTCTTTTTTTTCGTTTGTTCTTTTTCTGTTGCCGAGACTCGAGTCTCGAATGTATTTTGAATGCACGCCAACGGTCGTTTGGTTTTGCACCCTTTATGTGGTGTGCAAACAATCAATCAATCACTCACGAAAACCAGACAACTATATATGTAGATATTTATATATGTTCTTTTTCTACGGTACGCAATACGATGCACGATGCAAGTCGCAACAGGTTTTGTGTATTGTTTTTGTTTGTTTTTTTTTTCGTAGGTACTCGCGAGGGATCTTTTTTCTTTTTATTTCGTTTGTGTTTTTCTTATCGCGAGGGATCTTTTTTCTTTAATGTTTTTTAATATTTTATGGAGAAATACCGATTAAGATTTCCGGTGGGTATTTTATCGCACTTCTGAATTTTTAAGCGTTTGGGGGAGTTAAATAAAAGACGACTATTTCTTTCGGCGGTCAGGATTCAACTGACGCTTTCATTTTTTATTTCTTAAACCTATCCGGCAGCCAGTTTCCCCTCTTACATTATTCCAGTCAACATTATCTTTCCTTATTAAATTTTCTTTCTTTTTTACTGCCGCATATTGAAGAACAAAAGCATGTGCTTTATATATGTAATCTGATTAAGTACATGAGCGGGTGAGATCTTTCTATTTTGTACATATAGCATTTTTCTAGCTTTCGGGCGCACTTATATGACACAATATTTAGGCATTATTTTAATATATGCACAAACCATATGGGGAGAGAACGATAACTCAGGCGACAAAGTTTAATGACGGATTTGTATAAAACACGGCAATACAAGCATTTTTTACTATGGGAGGGGGGTCTATCTCCCCCGCTTAGGTGGTAGGGTCAATTTAAAAAATATGTACGTTAAATGGAAAAAAAATAATTAAAAAATAACGGTAATACTTACAATTAAGTATTATACGTTTTTTTAAAGCCAACATTCTATTCTATTAGCCAGTTTTTAAATCAAGTCAAAACTGAATAGTTTTTGAAAAAAATTGTTTTAAATTCAAAATTTGGACAAAGAAAGTTAAAAAATGTATAAAATGTAATTTTTCAAAACTTTAAGATTATCTACTATTGTTTTTTTTTAGAATTCATTGCTCTTATTTGTTTTTGATCAAAAACTGAAAACTAGATGATTTTATGTCTTCTAGTTCTTGAGAAAATTGAAAATTACCAAAAAAAATATTTTAATTAAATTATTTTTCCCTTTCTTGAGTATTTACGTAGTCTTATTTTGATAGTAATAATCGAATATGGATTAAGATATACCTAGGATAAATTAATTTTTCTTAAATCCAGCTTATTTAATGCAAAAGAAACTTTGCATGCACCCCACCCCACCTTGCACCCACCCCAAATCCTATAGTGAGCCCATGCAGGGGGGTTGCATCACCCTATAACACCTCGGTGTGGCATACACCCAACCTCGCACCTACCCCAAATCCTACAGTGGGCCCAAGCAGGTGGGTTGCAGGGGGCAGCATGCCCCCCATACACACTCCTCTGTTACATACACCCAAACTCGCACCTACCATTATTACTATCAAAATAAGACAAGTCAAGCAAAAAAAAACATAAACAAATTAAAATAGTAGTTGTGGTTATTTTCAATTTTCTCAAAAACTAAAAGCCGTAAAATCATCAAGTTTTCAGTTTTTGATTGACTATATTAGTAAGAGCAACAAATTATTAAAAAAAAATATTTATAAACATATAGTTTTGAAATATTGAAATTTAAAATTTTTTTTTAACTTTTTTTTACTCAAATTTTGAGTTTAAAATTATTTTTTTCAAAAACTATTCAGTTTTGACTTGATTTAAAAACTGGCTAATAGAATAGAATGTTGGCTTTAAAAAAACGTGTAATACTTAATTGTAAATATTACCGTTATTTTTTAATTATTTTTTTTCTATTTAACCTACATATTTTTTAAATTGATCCTACCGCCTAAACGGGGGGAGATAGAACCCCCCCCATAGTAAAAAATGCTTGTTTTTAACTATTCTATACAACTCCGTCATTAAACTTTGTCGCCTGAGTTATCGTACTCTTGCCAACCATATTTAATAAGTTATTTAATTTTTAAAATTTTGCATACTTTGTGTTACTTAAGCTTTAAAGAAAAAGCATTTAAAAAATTGACGAAATAGAGGTAGACTGAAAGTGAAGTAGAAGAAGAAATTAGCAAAGAAAAAGAAGTATAAAAAAGTAGTCAAGTGGATTTAATTTCGAAAGGTAAGGAAAAGTTCCTCTCATCATCGAAAATGACTGAAGGGGTGTATAATAAATCTGTTCAAAATAACATTCAACTAAAAGACGTTGAAGAATCTTTCGAAAAGTTCACAGGCGAATCGGGTAAACGAGTTGAAGAATGGTTGGCAGATTTGAACAAATTTCGAAAGTGTACGTGGAATGAGGTTCAAAAATGTTTGTACGCAAGGAGGTTGTTGTCTGGTGCTGCTAAGCTGGCTGTCGAAGCAGAGTCTGGTTTTTTTTAGTTGGGCAAAATTTAAAAAAGTTCTTCAAACCGAGTTTGCAACAGAAGAGGTTGTTAATGTTCATCGTTTACTAGAAAATATTTACTAAAAAGATAGGAGAGAGTACCATAACCGGGGCGCCGATCAATGATAACGGGTTTTTTTAGAACATGGCAATACAAGCATTTTTTACAGAAAACAACGATAGGGGGGATATACTCTATACGGTCGGTGGAGGTCACGGCCACCGGCTTTGGCTCTGCCTCTCGATCTCAATATCGTAAGGAGGAGTCGCCAGTGACTATTTTTCCATTTAAAAATTTATTTTTTATCATAACCCACCTTATAATTTCGAAACTTTTTCTTTTCCTTTTCCTTTTTCCTTTTTAGTTTCGACAAATTATAAGAGCATAGATTCCAAGATGAACTCTAACAAGACCCACTGCTTGACCGAAGAGGAAGAAAATCTCCTATTGGATCCATTTACCCACCTGGATATGGAGGATTGAGCTAGTGCGATCGAGGTTGACGACGTCAGTGACGTCTGCTCAATCGCAAGCTCAAGCCTCTCTACGGCATTGAGAGCCTCTAGGCGTTGCAAGATAACCAATTGCAAAAGAACTGTCAAGAGGCTGGGCAAACTTGAATGGGACCAAATGACGGAACAGGAAAGGAAGTGGCTACATAATGCTCGTGCCTTTCTGGATAGGGAGCTCTGAAAAGATGGGCATTCCGCTAATCTAGCACCAAATCTCCTTCCTGCGGCAGGTTCAAGCATTAAGACCCTGATAGGCCCACCCGCTCCTATCGCTGGTTTAGCACAGAGTAAGGAAGGATGCCCCCCATCAAAGGCTACTGTACCACTCCCTGCAGACGAACTAACACAAACGCTAACCAGTCGGACAAACATTGTGTCGTCAACCAAACCACCTGCTGTACCGGTGATCGCTCTGATATCAGTTGGTAAAACAAGTGGGGACGTTACACTCAATGAGGGTAAGGTTGTGAAGGCTTGTGAAGGTAACCCCTCTGATAGTAATCTAGGAGTTAACATGAACAAAACCATTAACTCTGAACCCGAAAACCGCACGACCAACACGACGACCGACAGCCAAACAGTGCCTGCTGACTACTACGGGACAAGAACTGAACGCACCACCACCTCTTGATGATGGCGCTCCTTGCTCCTCTAAAAGGACAAGGAACGAACTTGCATCCCCGACTGACTCTTCACTTAATAAGGTAACGAAGAGGATTAAGATCTCCCGGGTAACCGTGAAGGGGAAACAAGTCGCAATAGCGGATTTTGGTAAACCTTCACGGAAACTGACTGAGGATGAATGGCAACTCCTGGAGCTCAGAATCCTGGAAGAAGTCAACGAGGCCATCGTCGAAAACAGGCCCCCTCCGCTTTTTGGCAACCTTACGACCATTCATGGTTTCAAGGTGATGGACTGCGAAAACGACACTTTCAAGTGGCTTCAGGAGTTCACTAGAACAACTGCAGCACCATGGCAAAATGCTGATCTTCGTCTTATCGATGTAAAGGACATTAAAAACCTGACAAGACCAGTAGGCAGCTTACTAGTCAAAGGTCCAACCCTTCCCAACGATCGACTTGAGAGATATATTATATCTCTTAATAAAGATCTTCTCAGTCAAGAGTGGGAAGTGATAGGTTGCGAGAAGAGATTGATCCACAAATCTCTACCATTATTAAGGAAAGTGGACTTCAAAGTGCGCGTCGGGATCACCAGATGCAAGCTTAGACTGAAAACAAATAACAGAAAACAGGTTAGTAAGGCGATGAACAAATTCTTTATTATGTAAATGGAATTGAAAATCTTACAAATCAATCTTCATCATAGTAAAGCCGCCAGCGCAAACCTGGTCTACCTCATGGAAAGTAGACAATACGACGTGGCCCTGGTTCAAGAACCCTGGACAGTAGGTGGCATGATCAAGGGCCTAAACTCGAAAGACCTCATACTGTACAAGTCAAATACTGACAGTCAAAATTGTCATCCCAGATCTTGTATAGTTGCCTGGAAACAGTTTAGCCTTTTTCTTCTAACTACTTATAGCAACATCGACCAGACCGCGGTAATATTAGAACGCAAGGAGCTCCCAACGCTCATTATAACCTCCACATATATGCCATATGATGGAGAGGAAATACCACCAACGGATTTAACAAGTCAATTGGTATCATTCGCAAGCAGAGATGGCAGAGTAGTTTACGTCAGGTAATCTACGTGGTTAACTACGCGTAGTTAATCGGGTTAACTACACGCCTGATTTGTTTCATTTACTACCTACATTTGTTACGTTTGCTACCTTCACATAAAACGTTAGATTTCAAAAAAATAATAAAGACTACGACTAGCTAGTAGCGGCCGGTGACGACGAAGACAGTTTCTTTTTCTTTAAATTTACAGTTTTCAATATTTCAAACTACATTTTGACGTCTAGCGCTACGTCTGCTACATTTAACTACGTTAACTACATTTAACTACATAAACTACCTCATTTATGTAGCAGACGTAAAAAATGTAGTAAATCAAAAAAAATC
This sequence comes from Syrphus vitripennis, assembly GCA_958431115.1. Classification (NCBI taxonomy): domain Eukaryota; kingdom Metazoa; phylum Arthropoda; class Insecta; order Diptera; family Syrphidae; genus Syrphus; species Syrphus vitripennis. The sequence continues at coordinate 68,417,037 of OY288108.1, forward strand.
GCACTTCTGCCATCTCTGTTCGCAAGTAAGAGAAACTTTAATATTATTCTAGGTTGCGACTCCAATGTACACCATGTGCAATGGGGAAGCACCGACACTAATACTAGGGGCGAAGCCCTTTTTGAATTCATTATTGGTAGTAATCTTTGCGTGGCTAACCGAGGTAATACACCCACCTTTGTTACAAAGAACCGTAAAGAGGTGCTCGACATTACCCTTTCTAATTATTCAAACTCCTGTCAGATAGAAAATTGGAAGGTTCTAGATGAACCTTCCTTCTCAGACCACCGTCTTATAGGATTTACTACTCCAAATGTTGAGGGTCAGCCCAATCCCTTTAGAAATAACAGGCGTACAGACTGGCATATCTTCAATAGGGAAATTAGTAAAAACATAGTAACTGTTAACACAACTGCAATTCAGGGCCCAACAGCTTAGAAAAAGCAACAACAGATGTTGGCGTTCAACATAAAAAAGAACCATTCACACGTCACAGAAACGAAATATCACGCTCGAGAGAAACAGACGTCATCAATGCAACAAGAAGACATGTGACGTCATCAACATAAAATTACACTAAAATGAAGACTTTTGCTTAATACACTAGATTAACAATTAATATGCAAATTTATATAATAATTGCATTAATTAACTATTAATTGTTAATCCAAGGTATTTTTACAAATTAAAAAATTTATAACAATTTAAAGAAAACTTTCCAAACAACCGAAGCTCGAGAAAAGAAAACGAAAACTAAAAGAAACTGTAAAATATGAAATTCATAAGTATAGCTTTCTCACCTTAACCCACAAAATTATAATGCTAAATTGTAATGCAAAAACTTAACGATAACTTTATTAATGGCATCTCTTTTATTTTAGAATATGTTTAAAAGGAAAATAAGAAGAATTGCATTCATGTGTATAGAACTCCGAAAAGTAAATTTAATATGATTCAAATGAACTATTTCCCCTACTTAGGGTTGCTGAACTTTTTATATTAAATCCGTAAAATCAGCTGTATTGTTTATGTAAAGAAATACAGTATGACATGGATAGAAGCTTCATGGTAGGATCTTTTACATTTTGAATTTAATTGCTAACCATCATTATTTGAATACACTACAATTAGTTCCTCAACATTAAAATTTATAACGTTATAGAAAACTCAACTGTCTTTCATTTTTTGCATTGAACTACAACTTGGTTCAATTTAAAATAATTTAATTGTTCTTGCTCTAATCTCCTTTTGAAAAACAAGAACATTTAAGAATTTTCTTGAGTCAACGCCTTTGACTTAAGAACATGGTCCTTCGAGCCTTTTTAAAAGAAAAGCGCGATTTTTTATTTTTAAAGTATTAAAGTAAAGTACATATAAAGTGTGTGTTACAACCACGAGGCTTGGAAAACTGGACATTAAAAGCCATTATATCGTACTTTGTTTTGCCGACGGCTTTTCAACATAAAATTACAAAATTGGAATATATTGGACTTTAACTAAAAGGAGGAATTCTCTTCTATCTGGAAATTATTGTGCATTGGATTTTCATACTAACGGTAACACGTGCCTTAACCGTTTGTGAAAAGGTGGTAATTACATAAAATCCTTTAAAAACATTAATATTTGAACAATTTAAATAAAAACTTCATACAACTACATAATTATAAACTACATATTTTTTTTTTATGCAAATATATATACATTTAAAGTGATTTTATTCTCCTTAAATAAAAACAAAGCCTTAAGTGCAACTAGTTTCTTGCGATGTCTAAGCTAGGAAAGATAATAGAAACTCAAGAACTAAGACTTAAAGAGTTTCAAAATGACTATGAACAATTCTGTGAAAAAATAGGAAAGGATACCGCGGCGCGATCTTCAAAAGGTTTCATGAACACGTGGCTGGTAGAGGTTGAAAATACTTTCAAGCTAGCAAAGAAGGACCACACGTCCATTGTTAATAACTCTGCTGACCCAGCAAAAGAAAAGTATCTTGAAAGTGAAACCTTTACAAAAATTAAACTGATTTATTTTGACTTTAATGGCAAATTACAAGATTTACTCGATGAAATCTGCCCTGAACGTGAAAACACTTATTTTGACACTTCTCGGTTAAACAATACCACCAAATCTTCCGTGTGTGAAATAAAACTAAAACGAATTGAAATTAAACCATTCTCTGGTGACTATGAGGATTGGTTTGAATTTCAAAACATGTTTGAGAGTATGGTTCACCATAACGTAGATCTCTCAGATATACAGAAACTGCAATACTTACTGTCTTCGCTAGCAAAAACACCTTTAGAACTAATAAGTCATCTCCCAATCGAAGGCAAATCATATAGCTCTGCCTGGGAAATTTTAGTTGATAGGTATAAAAATACGCGAAAACTTGTTAATGCTCAAATCAGAAGATTAATGGAGCAGCAAAAACACACACACGAATCGGCGTCGGGTCTAAAGTCCTTGCATGATGTAACGACATCATGTATTCATGCACTTGCAAATTTGAACATTAAAGTTGATGCTTGGGACTGCATTTTAATTTATGTGGTGTACCAAAAACTCCCTCTTCAAACTCAAAAAGAATGGGAATTTCGTTTGGGGACATCAAAGGTTCTTCCAGATTGGAAAACTTTTGCAGCCTTCTTACAGGCACGATTCAGTTCGTTAGAACAAATTTATGACGATAAGGAATTTAAACATCCAGCTTCAAACACGTCGTCGTTCAGAAAACCATCGGGGTCGTTTCATACGAATAAGCAATTTTCTTGCCGCCTGTGCAAGGCCGACCACGGAATACGATTCTGTAGACAGTTTTCGAATATGGGTGTGAAGGCACGTATTGAAGCCATGAAGCGAAATTCGATTTGTTCAAACTGCTTAGGATATGACCACCATTCATCCACGTGCAGCAGCAGTAATCGCTGCATCAAATGTGGATTAAAGCACCACACTATGTTACACATAGAAACGCAACAAAATAGAAACAATACGAATCTTCCGAGTACATCATCTCAAAGACAAAATAACAACTCAGCCCACCATCAAAATCAGTTTAGAAGACAAGGCAATAATTACGAAAACTATAACGTTAATTTAGTGCAAAATCCTGATCATTTTTCTCTTCAAAGCAGCGAACAAGAGAATTCAACAAATCCACAAACTGCTCGTACCTTTTTTAACAATATACGTTCGAAGGGATTGCTGGCAACAGCACGAGTTAAGGTTTTCGCTCCCAATGGAACAGCTCATGTTCTGAGAGCACTAATCGACCCTGGCTCTGAAATTAGCTTTGTAACAGAAAATGTCACACAGCTCCTTAAACTAAAAAAAGAAAAAACATTGGTCAACGTTACCGGGTTAGGTCAAACCTTGACAGGCACCTCCAAGTCCAAGGTTGACCTCACCATATACTCTATGACAAATCCATTATTTTCCCTTGAAATTCAAGCCTTTGTTTTGTCCCAACTAACAACTTTGGTACCAACACAGGAAGTTGACTCATCTGATTGGATCCATCTCGATAACTTGTCACTGGCCGATCCTTCGTTTTCTATCCCTGGGAAGATCGATCTCTTGCTTGGAGCAGATGTCTACGCATCTATCATTTTGGAAGGGCTTGTAAAGGAAAAAATTGGGTCTCCGGTTGCACAACAAACCGAGTTAGGATGGATTTTAACTGGATCGTTCAGATCTGAAGGCCAACAAACTAAACAAACTGTTCAGAATCACTTCAACGCCATCATGGCGGAAGTAAGGCGTTTTTGGGAGATAGAAGAAAACCTTGATTACCGTAAACTAACGTTGGAAGAAGAAAAATGTCAACAACATTACAACGAAACCTTTCAAAGGAAAGAAGATGGAAGGTATGAAGTACAACTTCCCTTTAAGAACAACATCCGACCGATCCTTGGCGACTCTAAAAGAGCAGCAATGGCGCGATTTTTTCAATTGGAAAAGCGAATGGCAATGAACAAAAAACTGAAGGATGAGTACTCCAGCTGCATAAATGAGTACCTGACGATGGGACATATGAAGGAAGTGACATCCGTAACTGCCATAACTGAAGGTAATCATTATTACCTACCCCATCATGCGGTGTTCAAGGAGTCCACGACAACAAAACTCCGAGTAGTCTTTGATGCCTCTTGTCCTACTTCTACTGGCTTATCTTTGAACGACCATTTGATGGTCGGTCCACGTCTTCAAAGGGATATAATCGACTTAATAGCCCAATGGAGAAAATTCAAAATAGCCTTTGCAGCTGATATCAGCAAAATGTACAGACAAATATGGATGGCTCCAAAAGACACCATATATCAACTCATATTATGGAGAGATAGTGACACTGAACCAATAAAAACATTTGCTCTCAACACTGTCACGTTTGGTACAGCCTCTGCTCCCTATTTGGCAGTGCGTACTCTACAACAAATCGCTTTGGATGTTGAGAATACTCAACCTCATGTAGCAAAGGCTATCAATGAAGGTTTCTACGTTGATGACTTTTTATATGGGTCCGATAACGAAGCGGACGCAACCACGTTACAAAGAGACGTTCTGACAGTCTTAAACCAAGCTGGATTTCCTTTGCGTAAGTGGGCAAGCAATTCGTCAAACATTTTGGTTCAGATACCTAAAACTGAAAGAGAAGTTAATCTACCGATGGATTTTGACTCTACTGATTCTATAAAAACACTCGGTATCCAATGGCATCCAGCGAAAGATGTCTTCACATTCAAGATTAATCTTCCCAACACTGATAAATATACAAAACGATCTGTCCTGGCTGACATCTCACGTCTTTTTGATCCATTAGGATGGATTGCGCCTTGCATCATTAAGGCAAAATTATTAATGCAACAACTATGGGTCGACGAGTTATCTTGGGATTCAACTTTACCCGATGCACTTAAAATAAGTTGGCTTGACCTAAGAAACAATCTTAAGAAATTAGAAGAGATTCAAATACCTCGCTGGATTAACTTTGAAAATTCATCCTTGATTCAACTACATGGATTTTGTGATGCTTCGGAGAAAGCCTATGCTGCAGTTATATACGCAAGGGTTGTTAAAGATGGAGAAGAGGTTATTCATCTTATAGCATCGAAAACCAGAGTAGCTCCCATTAAAAGTATATCACTGCCTAGATTGGAACTGTGTGCAGCACTTCTGCTTGCAAAGCTCATTCATCGTATTTCAAGATCTATGCAACTTGAAACTGTAGACATCTCTGCTTGGTCTGACTCTATGATCACCTTAGCATGGATCAGAGGAAGCCCATCATTAAGAACGACATTTGTCGCGAATCGAGTAGCTGAAATTCAGTCTCTCACTGAAACAACTATATGGCATCACGTAAATGGCAAGGAAAACCCCGCTGACATTGTCTCAAGAGGACTATCGCCTAAAGATGTTATTGATAGTGAAATGTGGTGGCATGGGCCACCATTTCTGAAAAATTTTGTCAAAGATGAGCGTAAGAACGTAATACCTATTGAAACTGACCTCGAAACAAAAAGAACTAATTTATGTTCTATGACAATACCATTTTCTTATCAAGAAAACGTTAATATCTCACCGTCAAACATTGGTAATGTAGTTTTCAGTTATCTGTTAAACATAAACCCAATTATAGACAAATACTCAACTCTTAAACGTCTTGTACGAAGTGTTGCAATATGGCGCAGATATTTTTATAATCTACTACACAAAGACAGCAGAAAATCACTTGTTACACATCCTTTACAATCAGATGAATTAATTTCAACTCAAAATCAAATAATTAGGTTTGTTCAAAAAGAATGCTTCCCTGAAGAAATATCTAGTTTAGAAAACAAAAAATCTATACCAAAGAGTAGCCACATTCGAAGTCTTAACCCTTTTATCGCTAGTGATGGTATGTTACGAGTAGGTGGAAGGCTAACAAACTCAACACTAAGTTTCAATCAGCAACACCCTGTAATACTAAAAAACTCCCATCCCTTTGTTAAGCTCTTGATATCGGACATTCATCAAAGTACACTGCATGGCGGTCAACAAATTATGATGGCCACAATAAGAAATTTATATTGGATTACAAATGTTAAAAGGACAATTAAATCCGTCATTTATCATTGCGTTCGATGTCATCGATACAACGCGAAGGTGCAAGAGCAGCTTATGGGTAGCCTACCTGCAGAGAGAGTGATTGCATCCAGACCATTTACAAATACAGGAGTTGACTATGCTGGACCAATTGAAATAAAGATGTGGAAGGGTAAATGCAATAAATTTTCAAAGGGCTATATAGCCGTCTTCGTCTGTATGTCTACTAAGGCCATTCATATAGAGCTGGTCAGCGACTTAAGCTCGGTTGCCTTTATAGCAGCATTTAGAAGGTTTGTTGCCCGACGAGGAAGTTGTGCAAATATGTTTAGCGACTGCGGAACAAACTTTAAGGGAGCAAACAACGAGATGCGAAAAGATAGCAAGTTCATTTCATCTGAGTGGTCTTCAGAAGTAAGTGAAGCTCTTGCTGCTCAAAACACGAAATGGCATTTCAATCCTCCATCATCACCACATTTTGGAGGACTCTGGGAGGCAGGAGTGAAGTCAATTAAGTTTCACCTCAAACGAACTATTGGCTGCTCTAAACTCACCTTTGAAGAACACACTACACTTCTGGCTCAAATTGAAGCCTGCCTCAACTCCAGACCACTTTGCCCAATGAGTTCCGATCCAGACGACCTGTCAGTGCTCACACCTGGGCATTTTCTTATTGGAGCCCCACTCTGCACCCTTCCTGAGAGGAACCTTATGGAACACAACATCAATGCTCTCAACAAATGGAAACACCTACAACGTCTCAAGCAGGAATTTTGGAAGCAATGGAGCTCATCATACTTGCATCACCTGCAGCAACGTCCAAAATGGCTCAACCCAAAAGAGAACCTCAAGGTTGGAGATATTGTTCTCGTGAAGGAAGATAATCTTCCACCATCAGCATGGTTACTTGCAAGAGTAATCGAATTACATCCCGGCGCAGATGGTTTTACACGCGTAGTGACAATAAAAACAAAAAACTCTATTTTAAAACGACCAATATCAAAACTATCACGACTACCAATATGTGATCCGTCAAACAGTTATAAATAAAACTAACTAATAAATCTAATTTAATCAAAATATTGCTTTCATAAAACAACATTAATTAAAGCCCATATCATTCCCTGAGTGAAATGCCCATATCATTCCCTGAGTGTAATGCCCATATCCCTGAATTAAATATAATTTTAATAAATGAACAAATCATCTTAACGCCCATATCAACCCCTTAAAAAAAAAAAACAAAAAAAACAAAAAAAAACAAACAAACTTTCTTAATCATTTTGCATGTACCAACCAATGAACTTACCCTCTCTAAACCAACAGGTACGAAATATAATCCAAAGGAAGAAGAATCCAAAGCACCTGTGGGTGGTGGGAGGTGCCGAAGCAGATAAATAAATTTTGAATTTTAAATTAATTTTTTTGGGTTTCTTAAAAAAAACTAATTCTTTTTCTAATTTATTTTTATTTTTGGTAACACACCTGCTATGAACCATGGACATAGCCCAAATGATGATGATGGCGATTTATGATGACAACAACAAAAGACGTCTGCCAAATTAAGATAATTTCGCCTCAAATCAATCAACACACTTTGGCCACAAAACACTCACACACTATGCCTTACCTTCCCGCGGGGGTGGAGGATGTTGGCGTTCAACATAAAAAAGAACCATTCACACGTCACAGAAACGAAATATCACGCTCGAGAGAAACAGACGTCATCAATGCAACAAGAAGACATGTGACGTCATCAACATAAAATTACACTAAAATGAAGACTTTTGCTTAATACACTAGATTAACAATTAATATGCAAATTTATATAATAATTGCATTAATTAACTATTAATTGTTAATCCAAGGTATTTTTACAAATTAAAAAATTTATAACAATTTAAAGAAAACTTTCCAAACAACCGAAGCTCGAGAAAAGAAAACGAAAACTAAAAGAAACTGTAAAATATGAAATTCATAAGTATAGCTTTCTCACTTTAACCCACAAAATTATAATGCTAAATTGTAATGCAAAAACTTAACGATAACTTTATTAATGGCATCTCTTTTATTTTAGAATATGTTTAAAAGGAAAATAAGAAGAATTGCATTCATGTGTATAGAACTCCGAAAAGTAAATTTAATATGATTCAAATGAACTATTTCCCCTACTTAGGGTTGCTGAACTTTTTATATTAAATCCGTAAAATCAGCTGTATTGTTTATGTAAAGAAATACAGTATGACATGGATAGAAGCTTCATGGTAGGATCTTTTACATTTTGAATTTAATTGCTAACCATCATTATTTGAATACACTACAATTAGTTCCTCAACATTAAAATTTATAACGTTATAGAAAACTCAACTGTCTTTCATTTTTTGCATTGAACTACAACTTGGTTCAATTTAAAATAATTTAATTGTTCTTGCTCTAATCTCCTTTTGAAAAACAAGAACATTTAAGAATTTTCTTGAGTCAACGCCTTTGACTTAAGAACAACAGATCTCACTGGGGCTCTCCAAAAAGCTTTCGAAATGAGCTGTAACATTGTAAAGTTAACGAAGAAAAACAAGAAACCCCCCTGGTGGACATTAGAACTCACGATTAGTATTAGGAAAGAAACTAGGAAACTTTTCAATATCGCTAAACACACTAGACTTGAAAGTGATTGGGACTGCTACAAGTCCAGTCAAAGAAAATTCAAAACAGAAACACAACGTGCTAAACGTAGCTCGTGGAGAAATTTCTGTAGCAATATTGAGTGCACCAACAAATCAGCTAGACTCAGAAAGATCCTAGCGAAAACAACCATCTCTGTGGGTGCTCTAAGAAAACCCGACAACAGTTGGACAGAGTCAGGTTGTGAAAGCCTAGAACTTCTGGTGGAAACACACTTCCCAGGAAGCAAATCTAATCCTGAGTGCGTATCAGATAACTCTCTCCTCTACGCGCATGAAATCCCTGCTGATATTGTAACGGAAGAAAGGGTCTTGTGGGCTATCAACTCTTTCTCCCCTTATAAATCTCCAGGCCTTGACGGCATCTTCCCTCAGATGCTGCAAAAAAGTAGTGAATTAATCACTCCCCACCTTATAAACATATTCCATAGCAGCCTAAAATGGAGTTATGTTCCAGAACATGGCGTGAGACTAAAGTTGTCTTCATTCCTAAAGTGTAGAAACGGCACTAAACTGTGTTGTGAGCACTATAGAAAAATCGCTCGAGGTTAAAGATTACACTCTCGCAGCATTCCTGGACATCGAAGGAGCTTTCAACAGTGCAATTGAGAAAGCACTTCGATATCTCAAGGTAGAAGCAACAGTTATCAAATGGATCATGTACATGTTGAAAAACAGACAGATACATAGTGAACTTGGTAACGCACATATAAAGATGCACGCATCCAGAGGTACACCGCAAGGTGGAATTCTTTCACCACTTCTCTGGATCCTACGCCTACGCCGATGACTTAGCATTTTTGGCCACAGGAAAGTATCCAACTATTAGCGAATTATTAGACAATGCACTTTCCATGGTCAGTAGATGGACCAAAAACTGTGGTCTCAAGGTAAATCCCCTCAAAACAGAGTTAGTACTTTTTACAAACAGAAGGAAAATACCTCCGTTTGATTTACCAAAAATTGAAGGCACCCCACTTAAGATTTCCGACCGAGCGAGATATCTCGTTGTGATCTTGGACAAAAAACTTAACTGGGGACTAAATATCCAAGAAAGATACAAAAAAGCCAATTTTGCACTATACTCATGTAATAGGATTCTAGGCAGAAACTGGGGACCTAATCCTAAAATAATCATGTGGATGTATACTGCCATTGTAAGACCTATTCTGACTTATGGCAGTTTGGTTTGTTGGAAAGCCCTGGAGAAATCCTCGAATTTAAAAACCCTAACCAAACTACAAAGAATGGCCTGTATCAGCACAACGGGTGTGATGAGGACCACCCCTACTGCGGGCTTGGAAGCAATCCTCAATCTTCCACCCTTAGATTTATTTGTACAAGAATCAGCAGCTAACAGTGCCCTTCGGCTTAGTCAAACCAATATATGGAAAACTAGTCCAAGTGGCCATGCTGCTATTCTAACGAAATACGTAGGCAACGATATCTGTACAGATTATATGATTATTATATGACCCCCTACTTAGATTTTAACAAATCTTTTAGTACCATATTCCCCAATAGAATAGATTGGGAAAACAGTGTGCATTACTCCAACGAGTCGACTTTCACCGTCTTCACTAGAAGCAGGGTTCTTCTCTGAAAACCTTAATCTTGCCAATTCTTTCAGGCTCCCTGACCACAGCAGCGTCTTCCAAGCTGAGATCTTAGCAGTGAAAAACGCTGCGAGGCATATAGCGATGATGGCGATATCACACGCGGACATCACTTTTTTCATTGACAGTCAGGCAACTATAAAAGCTCTCTCTGCCACTCACATCAAATCGAAGCTTGTTTCTTGCTGTCGCGAAGAGCTAAAGGTTCTTGGTATACAGCATAATGTAAGACTCTGCTGGGTTACCGGCCATAGTGGTGTGCCAGGAAACGAAAAAGCAGATGAGCTGGCAAGGGAAAGCTCAACACTTGAACCTTCTCTCATAGATCACAACATAGGAATCCCACTATGTGAACTGAAGCAAAACGTTGGTAACTTAATTGTTCAAAAATCCAACGAAAGATGGAACCTTCTAGAAACCTGTGTTATCACCAGGAAACTAGGGCCTAGATACGATAAGAAAAGGACCGATAAGATTTTTAATTCTTAATAAACCCTCCTTAAGATCCCTTATAAGTTTAATAACGGGACACAACCTACTTGGCTATCATAAAAAGAAAATGGGGCTCAACACCGACGATCTCTGCAGAGGCTGTGGCGATGAAGATGAGCATGAAGACACGGCTCACTTTCTTTGTCACTGTCCAGCACTCTGCCTTACTAGGAAAAAGACCCTAGGGAACTACTTCTTTACTGAATTTGAAGAACTATCAGAACTCTCAAGCAAGATCTTACTGAACTTCGTCAAGACCTCCAAATGGCTAGACGAACCATCGGATTCATAGGTTTAACACCTCAAGAAGTTTTAAAACTTCAGGGTATCACAATGGATCTTCGTTGATCGAAGTGTGACGGTAACAAAACCAACTGGCAGCCCAATCAACCTAACCTAACCTATTAGTAACTTTCTTTCGAATCGCTCTATACAAGTAGTATTAGACGCATTCAAGTCTGAAACCCACAAAATAAATGCTGGTGTGCCACAGGGTTCCGTTTAGTCTCCGACCCTCTTTCTCATTTTCATTAATGATCTCCTGTCTGTAACTACTAATCCATTAAATTGTTTTGCTGACGATAGCACTCTAAGCTTTTCATATTCGTTTCCAGATTCACATCCCTGCTCTTCGGACGTGGAACTAAAACGGCTATATATGATAAGTACATTAAATTCTGACTTAAACAGCATTGTGCAAGGGGGATTAAGAAATCGAGTAGAATTTAATGCTTCGAAAACTCAATGCTGCCTTCTGTCGTTAAAGCGAGACGAACCCCCCTTGCCATTATCTATGAATGGCACTTGCATCGAAGAAACCAATCAGCTTGCGATTTTAGGTATGTGTACCACAAAGCATCTTTTGTGGAATGATCACATACTTAACGTCGCGTCGCCAAAAATGCCGCGAGATGTTTAGGTTTCCTTTGGAGATGCAAGAAATTCTTTTCCCCTTCTGATCTGGCTATTATCTATAAAAGTTACATTCGTGCAAAGCTTGGGTACAACTCCCATCTCTGGGCTGGTACTCCAGCAACTTACTTAAACCTCTTTTACGGTGTACAAAAACGGGCCTTCAAAATGATCGGAGACAGGAACATCATCGATACTTTTACGTCACTCGAACGGCGTAACGTTTCCTGTCTCTCACTCTAGTTGCATTCCTCCCCTTAAACGATTCAACCGTAGTACTCGTGCTTCCAGGAATGCTTATCAGTTTGCTCTTGAACCCGTACCGTCAAGTACAGGGATTCGTTCTTTAGCCGTACTACGCGAATGTGGAATTCCCTTCCACGCTCTGTCTTTCCTGAAATTCAAGACTAATGTTCACCGACATCTCCTTCACACCCCCTCCTACTTACCTAAAGCTCGCACTGTGTCTCTGACATAAAAAGGGTATATAAAATCCCCTTTAGTGCGCCCTGAATATATATTAAAAAAATTCTCTACATAATTGGAGATTTTAACGCTAAAGTGGGCTTCAGAAAAGATGGTGAAGAAGGTATAATGGGAGAGTACGAATTTGGATCCAATAACCAGCGTGGTGAAAGATGATAACATGGTTATGGCAAAACGGTTTAACCGTCTGCAACAGTCTGTTCAAGAAAAAGACAAAAAATAAATGGACCTGGATATCTCTAAACCTTTTAGTAAAAAATGAGATTGACTTCATAATCACCAACACAAGAAAAACAGTTCAAGACGTCTCTATTATAAACCGGTTGAATTTTGAAAGCGACCATCGAATGGTACGTGCTAAAATAAAAATCAGCCACAAGACAAAAGAATACCACAAATCCCAACCTAAAAAGGATAAACCAAAAATTATACCAAATGAAGATAAAACCAGCTACCTTGAGAAAATCAAAAATATGTGTAGTTTGGAATTTATAAAATCTTTAAGTTCAGTTCAATCACAATACGATGCTTTCGAAAAAGCTCTGCTAGTCTCAACAAGTGAAAATATAATTAAACCTATTCCCAAAAAGCCAGATAAAATTTCAAGTACAACAAAAAGTTTAATTGAAGAAAAAGAAAATCTTCGTCATAAAACATATTTAGACGAAAACGACAAACAAACTCTCAAATTTTTGAGAAAACGTATCGAAAAAAATGTTAAAGATGACATTAAAATATATGATGAGAAAATGTTGAAAATGTACTTGGAAGATAACAAATCAATCAAAAAAGCAAAAGAACACTTTTCTCAAGGAAAAGAATGAATGATTGCTTTAGATGACAAAAAACAAAAAATAAGGGATGGAAACGAAATAAATATGTCCGCCACAAATTTTTTCAAGGACATATACCAATCAAAGTTAACTTTTGACCAAACCACATCCGAAATGCCAGATTTGGATTATTAAGATAGCTTTCCAATGTTTTTGGAATCGGAAGTGGAAGAATCGATCAACGAACTGAAGTCGGGAAAAGTTTTGGAAGTGACGGTATAAAAGCGGAAATGCTTAAAATTGCAAAAAGCTCGACCTTAAATGTTTTAACATTTATATTTAATCAAACTTTGATATATGAAGAACTACCATATCAATGGACAGAATCAAACATAATCCTCATTCACAAAAAGGGTAAAAAAGATGATATTAATAATTATAGACCAATAAGCATTATATCAATAATATACAAAGTATGCGCTAAATGTCTATTAAGAAGATGTAAAGATACATTCAACAGAAACCAACCAGAAGAACAAGCAGGTTTTCGATCGGGATATTCTACAACAGACCATCTTCAATCAATCAACCAACTGATTGAGAAAAGTATTGTTGATTTTTACAAGGCATTCGATTCTGTAGAACATGTTAAAATATGGCAAGCCTTAAAGCAGCAAGGTATCCCACACAAAATTATTAGAATCTTGAGAATATTATACATGAAGAGTATATCAAAAATAACAACTGAAGTTAAAGGTCCAACGTTTACAATAGGCAGAGGAGTAAGACAAGAAGATCCTCTTTCACCGGCACTTTTCTGTGCATTGTTGGAAGAAATGTTTAGAGACATAGACATTGAAAACCTTGCCTTGAACATAGACGGCGAAAAATTTTCTAATCTTCGTTTTGCAGACGATATAGTTATTTTTGCAGAAACTCCAAATGAACTCCAAGAACTAATTACAAAATTATCAGAAGGTTGTAAAACAGCAGGGTTGGAAATTAGTTAAACTAAAACTAAACTCATGACTAACAGTGTAGAGACTCAAATAAACATAGGAGAGATATATTTGAATACGTCAAAAATGGAATGGAGAAAGGAATACAAAGAAGAATTTGAAATAGTTGGAAGCAGGTATGGAACCTTAAGAACGTATTTGGATCAAAAATAAGTGAAACATCAAGAAAAAATGTATTCGACATGGCTGTCCTTCTGGTTTTAACGTATGGTTCACAAACCTGGAGCATGAATGTACAAAGTTTGAGAAAACTCGAAACTACTCAGAGGGCTATAGAAATATCACTTCTTAACATATC
>OY288108.1:68431600-68558885 GCA_958431115.1 Syrphus vitripennis
AACCGAAATGCATGTCTATAGACCACAAATGAGATCCCTGTTTTTGCAACAGTTCCCAGACCTATCAAGGATCACAGAGCAAAATCTTGCCGATAGAAAGAGGGCTATTATGACAAAACAACTTCTCACAATGCCGGAAATTCAAGAAGCGAAACAACAAGCTGAAAACCACTTAATTGCACACACACAAACAGAACATACTGAGCAGCACGAAGATTTACCCACAGCAAGCATACATGAACCTGAGGCGGATGAACCAGCGGAAAACACCACACAAAGCCCATCTGTAGTTGAGGAACCAACATCTAACACCAATGAAGATAGGGAAAATGATCCTGATCCTAATACTGAAGTTGTGAGTGCGCTCCGCGAAAATTTCAGAGCAGCTCTTACAATATACGAAAATAGTGACCCACTCCTGAGAGATGGAATTCCGAGACTTTACAACAACAACAAAGTCAATGAGCTCGCTGAAATGGTTAACGTCTACATTCTGCCTAACTACCTTCCAACAGCAACGAATATTGAGCAGCTTCATTGCCTCATATACATCTCTGCAGTCGCTGTTGTTAGAACAATGGGGAAACAAATGTTGACAGGAGGAAGAGCCCCATCCCAGGCTTCTGCTGATACAATGCCTCAATGGGAACGCCGGCTTACCCACAAAATAAACAAGATCAGGCAAGAACTAGGCAGAATTACAGCTTATGCTAGTGGAGTAAGATCAAAGCAGGTCCTCAGGCGTCTTAAACATATAATCTCACCAACCCCAATACGAAACTTAACATCAGACCTAGTAACGGACATCAAGGACAGAAAAACGCAGCAACTTGCATCGTATGCAAAAAGGCTCGCAAGATTTAAGGAATGCCGGGCTCGGAAACTTCAAAATCAATTTTTTAGAAGAAACCAAAGACAGTTCTACCGTCAAATGGAAGATCCGCAAACGAACAATACCTCTACTCTTCCACCCATGGAGCAAGTTGTAGAATTCTGGAAAGATGTTTGGAGCAAACCAAAAAGTATCAACTTAGAAACAGCATGGATAGCTGAAGAAGAAGAAGATAGTTGTAACTTTAGCGAGATGCTAAGTACCAACATTTCTCCAGATGAAATTAGAAAAGCAATAAGAGAAACTAGCAATTGGAAGTCAGCCGGCCCCGATAAAGTACAAAACATATGGCTCAAGAAGCTGACAACGTCTCATATATACATCGCCAAATTTTTTACTGACTTGCTGATAGAACATGAAAGAATTCCAACATTTTTGATGACTGGAAACACATTTCTGATATCAAAAGGGACCAATTCATCAGATCCAGCAAATTTCAGACCTATCACATGTCTTTCTACAACATATAAGCTATTAACAAAAATCATAACCAATCGCGTATACCAACACTGCATTGTTAACAACATCATAACATGCGAACAAAAAGGATGCTCGAAAAACTCTATGGGATGCAAGGAACAATTAACAATAGACTCTGTTCTAGTGCACCAGGCACTTCAAAGCAAACGCAATATTTCCATGGGGTACATCGATTACAAAAAAGCATTTGATAGCCTCCCACATCCATATTTATTGCGAATTCTCAAAACATACAGGATTGACCCAAATGTTATTCGCTTTATGGAGATTGGTATGCAGAAATGGAATGTTAAGCTCCACTTGGGTCCTAATTCGAGCCCTCCAATTCCCATTAAATGTGGAATTTTCCAAGGAGACGCGTTCAGCCCCCTATGGTTCTGTCTGGGCATGAATCCATTGAGCAAAATGCTCAGAAAACTCAACATTGGATTTAGCCTAAAAGCCGAAACTGGAAACCAACAAATAAACCACCTCCTGTATGTAGATGATTTAAAGCTTTATGCGAACAACAAAGACAAGCTTTATAGAATGATAGAGCAGGTGAAAAAGTTTAGTGACGATATTGGAATGCAGTTCGGGATCGAAAAATGTAAGACCATCCACATTCAAAAAGGAAAAGTCCTAGATGACACCGATAGATTCTCTATAGATGAAAACAACAGCATCGCAAACCTAATAACAGGAGAAAAATATAAGTATCTTGGTTTTCAGCAACTAAGGGGAATAGCAAATGGAGAAATTAAGAACAGAGTACGAAACCAATTCGACAAAAGGATGAGGAAAATTCTTAAATCCCACTTAAACGCCGGAAATAAGCGTAAAGCCATCAACACCTGGGCAATTCCTGTTCTGACTTACTCGTTTGGAATCGTAAAATGGTCCGTAACGGATCTTGACCAAATTTCGACATCTATCAGAACGAATTTGTCAAAACACCTTTGCCTTCACCCAAGAAGTGCAGTAGAGCGATGCTCTCTTCCGAACGAAGCCGGTGGACGAGGACTTCTGGATATTCCTAATCTCCACTACTCTCAAGTATCGAAGCTCAGAGATTATTTTAGGGAGCAAATTGATTCATCCGATATGATCCGGACTGTGTGTCTAGCAGATAAAAACTACACTCCTTTAAATTTAAGGGAAGAAGAGTTTCAAGTTCCAAGCAACGTGCATTCAAAAGAAGAGTTGATAGGAACCTGGAAAGCCAAGACCTTACATGGTGTACACCCAGGACAAATGTATCAAAGCCACATCGATCTAATCAATTCCAATCTCTGGTTGAAGCGCGGCTATCTTTTCGGAGAAACCGAAGGATTCATGATCGCTATTCAGGACAAAGTAATAGCAACAAGAAACTATCGAAAGTTTATCCTGAAAGAAAACCTTACCAGTGATACATGCCGACGTTGCAATAACCATCCGGAAACGATAGACCACATAATCGGAGGATGTTCCTTATTAGCAGGAGTTGATTATACGGTGAGACATAATCAAGTTGCTAAAATAGTTCATCAAATGTTGGCGAAAAAACACAAATTAATATCGGAAATAGTACCTTATTATAAATATGAACCACCATCTGTTCTGGAAAACAACACCGCTAAATTGTATTGGGATAGATCGATCATAACTGATCGCTCAATTAGAGCAAACAAACCTGATATAGTACTATTTAATAAAACTGCGAATGTGATCAACCTATTTGATATAGCCATACCACTAAACAACAACATGCTAACAACATACAGCACGAAATTGGGAAAATACACGGAACTTGCTGGTGAGATGCGGATGATGTACCAAGTTGAGAGAGTATCAATAACACCAATTATTATCTCAGCAACTGGATTGATTCCAAAGACTCTCCTTGAACACCTGAAGCAGCACAGTCTTGAAAGTGCTCTACAAATAATGCAAAAATCAGTGATACTTAACACTTGCAACATCGTGCGAAGATTCCTTCAGAACAACACCAACTAACGGGCTAGAACATGGTCTATGCTCCAACAGAGCCTAATCCCTTGGCATAGCCCGGGACAGGTACTTTTCCAGCTCCATAGGAGCTGAGAATTCTAACGAAAGTCAATAATAATAATAATAATAATAATAATAATAATAATAATAATAATAACAATAATAATAATAATAATAATAATAATAATAATAATAATAATAATAATAATAATAATAATAATAATAATAATAATAATAATAATAATAATAATAATAATAATAATAATAATAATAATAATAATAATAATAATAATAATAATAATAATAATAATAATAATAATAATAATAATAATAATAATAATAATAATAATAATAATAATAATAATAATAATAATAATAATAATAATAATAATAATAATAATAATAATAATAATAATAATAATAATAATAATAATAATAATAATAATAATAATAATAATAATAATAATAATAATAATAATAATAATAATAATAATAATAATAATAATAATAATAATAATAATAATAATAATAATAATAATAATAATAATAATAATAATAATAATAATAATAATAATAATAATAATAATAATAATGATAATAATAATAACAATAATAATAATAATAATAATAATAATAATAATAATAATAATAATAATAATAATAATAATAATAATAATAATAATAATAATAATAATAATAATAATAATAATAATAATAATAATAATAATAATAATAATAATAATAATAATAATAATAATAATAATAATAATAATAATAATAATAATAATAATAATAATAATAATAATAATAATAATAATAATAATAATAATAATAATAATAATAATAATAATAATAATAATAATAATAATAATAATAATAATAATAATAATAATAATAATAATAATAATAATAATAATAATAATAATAATAATAATAATAATAATAATAATAATAATAATAATAATAATAATAATAATAATAATAATAATAATAATAATAATAATAATAATAATAATAATAATAATAATAATAATAATAATAATAATAATAATAATAATAATAATAATAATAATAATAATAATAATAATAATAATAATAATAATAATAATAATAATAATAATAATAATAATAATAATAATAATAATAATAATAATAATAATAATAATAATAATAATAATAATAATAATAATAATAATAATAATAATAATAATAATAATAATAATAATAATAATAATAATAATAATAATAATAATAATAATAATAATAATAATAATAATAATAATAATAATAATAATAATAATAATAATAATAATAATAATAATAATAATAATAATAATAATAATAATAATAATAATAATAATAATAATAATAATAATAATAATAATAATAATAATAATAATAATAATAATAATAATAATAATAATAATAATAATAATAATAATAATAATAATAATAATAATAATAATAATAATAATAATAATAATAATAATAATAATAATAATAATAATAATAATAATAATAATAATAATAATAATAATAATAATCATAATAATAATAATAATAATAATAATAATAATAATAATAATAATAATAATAATAATAATAATAATAATAATAATAATAATAATAATAATAATAATAATAATAATAATAATAACAATAATAATAATAATAATAATAATAATAATAATAATAATAATAATAATAATAATAATAATAATAATAATAATAATAATAATAATAACAATAATAATAATAATAATAATAATAATAATAATAATAATAATAATAATAATAATAATAATAATAATAATAATAATAATAATAATAATAATAATAATAATAATAATAATAATAATAATAATAATAATAATAATAATAATAATAATAATAATAATAATAATAATAATAATAATAATAATAATAATAATAATAATAATAACAATAATAATAATAATAATAATAATAATAATAATAATAATAATAATAATAATAATAAT
Source organism: Syrphus vitripennis (assembly GCA_958431115.1). Lineage (NCBI taxonomy): Eukaryota > Metazoa > Arthropoda > Insecta > Diptera > Syrphidae > Syrphus > Syrphus vitripennis. The sequence goes on from OY288108.1 coordinate 68,436,944, forward strand.
AATAATAATAATATTAATAATAGTAATAATAATAATAATAATAATAATAATAATAATAATAATAATAATAATAATAATAATAATAATAATAATAATAATAATAATAATAACAATAATAATAATAATAATAATAATAATAATAATAATAATAATAATAATAATAATAATAATAATAATAATAATAATAATAATAATAATAATAATAATAATAATAATAATAATAATAATAATAATAATAATAATAATAATAATAATAATAATAATAATAATAATAATAATAATAATAATAATAATAATAATAATAATAATAATAATAATAATAATAATAATAATAATAATAATAATAATAATAATAATAATAATAATAATAATAATAATAATAATAATAATAATAATAATAATAATAATAATAATGATAATAATAATAATAATAATAATAATAATAATAATAATAATAATAATAATAATAATAATAATAATAATAATAATAATAATAATAATAATAATAATAATAATAATAATAATAATAATAATAATAATAATAATAATAATAATAATAATAATAATAATAATAATAATAATAATAATAATAATAATAATAATAATAATAATAATAATAATAATAATAATAATAATAATAATAATAATAATAATAATAATAATAATAATAATAATAATAATAATAATAATAATAATAATAATAATAATAATAATAATAATAATAATAATAATAATAATAATAATAATAATAATAATAATAATAATAATAATAATAATAATAATAATAATAATAATAATAATAATAATAATAATAATAATAATAATAATAATAATAATAATAATAATAATAATAATAATAATAATAATAATAATAATAATAATAATAATAATAATAATAATAATAATAATAATAATAATAATAATAATAATAATAATAATAATAATAATAATAATAATAACACGTTGCTATTCGTTAATCCAAATTGCTCGACCATGTTAGGTATATATTTCTCTTGATCAATCCAGATTAAACCTTTGGACTTATTTCTTCTTAAGCTAAGTCCCAGAAATGAATTAGCAGAACCCATATCCTTCATGTGAAATGGACGCAGTAGATTTGATTTTAGACGATGCTTCAGTTGGGGATGATTGTCGAGGATAAGTAAATCATCCATATAAGTATACCGCTACAACTAATATTTTTCCATCCACATGTTGAAAATAGATGCATGGATCTAGTTGTGATTGCTTCATTCCGAAATCTTTCAAAGCTCCATCTAGTTTGAGGTTCCAGATTCGAGATGCTTGTTTTAATCCGTAAATTGATTTTTTGAATCGAAGTACCTTTACACCACTTTTGAATCCCTCAGGTTGTTTGATGTAGATTTCATCACTGCGTCCATCTGATCTATTTCCAAATTCTTTCGAGCTGCTAAAGCTAGCAAAAACCTTATGGACTCATACCTGACGACAGGGGAAAATGTCTTCTCGTAGTCTATACCATGACGTTGATTACATCCTTTTGCCACCAGGCGGGCTTTGTAGCGACTAACTTTCCCGTTAGCATCTAATTTAGTTTTAAACACCCACTTTGTGTTTAACGTCTTTTTACCGGATGGTAAGTCAACTTTTTCCCAAGTTCCATTTGCTATCAAGGAAGCATACTCACTGTTGATGGCTTCTTTCCAGGACTGTGAATCTTTTCTTGATATAGCCTTTTCGTATGTTATGGGATCATCTAAATCACGGCCACTAGCTATAAACGTAACATAATCATCAAAGGTTTTAGGCTTCCGAGTTCATTCTGATTTTCTTAAAGTAGCCGTACTCGATGCTTCATCCACTTCCTCAAAAGCAGATGCATACCCATTGCTCTCTTCAGACTCAGTCTCTTCAATTTGAATAGCATCAACATCAGTAGCATCAACATCTGCCTTCTCTTCAATTTGAGTAACACCAACATCGGTAGCATCAACAACTGCGTTCTCTTCAGTGTCCCCCACTGAACTCTCTTGGCAAGATAAGAAAAAAATATTTATACTACTATTCAAAAAAACCTTTCCAAATGGTGGTTGGCTCTCCAAAAATATTACATCACGGCTTTTGATAAGCCTCTTCTTTTCAGGATCATACATTCGATAGGCCTTGGAGTTTTCACAATAACCAAGTGTTACACATTTAATTGATTTTACATCAAGCTTCTTCCTCTTTTGCCTGTGCATGTGAACCATTGCTGTTGCACCAAACACTCGTAGATGAGAAACATCCGGTTTCTTGCCTGACCAGATCTCTTCAGGCGTTTTGAATTTCTCCAGCACTCTACTTGGTGTGCGGTTCAGCAAATACACCGCTTAAGAAACTGCTTCTGCCCAAATATCTTTCTTCATATCAGCATCCATGATCATACACCTGACTTTTTCCATAAGAGTTCGATTCATTCTTTCAGCCTTGCCGTTCTGCCGAGGCGTGTAGGGAGCTGTAGTTTGATGTCTTATCCCACATCTACTAAGATACCTGAGAAAAGCAATATTCGCTACCGTTGTCTGATCTGAGTTGCCTTATTTTCTTGTTCGTTTGGTTTTCTGCTAAACTCTTGAAGTCGATGAACATAACCTCGGACCTGAACTTCAAAACGTAGACGAAGACTTTATACGAAAAATCATCCAAAAATGTAAGGATGTAGTAAGAACCTCCAAGCGACTTTTGTTCCATGGGTCCACAAATAGTCTCAAGTCAGACCATGCTAAAGAGAAGAGGAGATCAACAGTAGAACATAGTTCAGTAGCGAAAAGCAAAGAGCACCCCAAGGATTGACACGCATCGAAACGTTGTGGTTATTGTGGTCACATTTAGCTGGGCAGTGTCCTAGTAAATCAAAAGCAGCGCGTTGCTTTAAATGTAATGAGTTTGGACACATATCTCCTAATTGTCCATCAACTTCAAAGAATCAGGGAGGTGCAGGCGGTGGCTCGAAAGAAAATAAGCCGCAGGTTAAATTAGTGAAGGTTTGTGATTTAACCATGGAGGTAGAATTATAAGGGAAAAAGTTAACTGCTCATCTGGATACTGAAAGCGACATAACGAAAATGAAAAAATCTGTGAGCGATGAAATAGGAGTAAACAGTTTTGATTGCCCTGGTATAAGAGTGTATCTAATTTTGGCAACGACGAGAAAAGACCGATGGGGTATACGAAACTGGAAGCTGTTATCGACAACGAGAAGCTATTTCTTGCATGTGTAAACTTGGTACATTGTTCAGGGAGAGATGAGATAACTAAAATTTAAAACAAGTGAAATTTATAAAGATAGAAAAATACTTACCGAAATTATAGATGGGTATAGCCCAATGAAACCAATAGGGTCGAATGTCAAATTTGCCTATTGTTTTAGCAGACAACATACCTGTTTATGAAAACCCAAGGCGGCTAGCACCAAAAGAAAGAGATTTTGTTATCCAGCAAATTGAAACATGGTTGAAAGAAGGAATAATTAGAAAGAGTAGCTCCTGTTATTCAAGTCCTGTAGTTTTAGCACACAAAAAGGATGGAAGCTATCGATTATGCGTTAGCTTCAGGAAGCTTAACTCAAAAGCTATACGAGATCGATTTCCTTTCTCAAACGTCGAGGAAATTTCAGCAATGGTTTTTTTTTTTCATGTCGATATAGAGGAGTCTTCGACTAAATACACAGCGTATGTTACGCAAGATGGCCAGTGGAAATTTTTGAAGGCACCATTTAGGTTTTGTAACTCTCCTGCTGCTTTTCGAAGGCTTATCGACTCGATATTCAGAGAAGCTAGAAGTGAAGGGTTATTACGAATCTATGTTGATGACATAATAATTTCGGGAAAAGACGTCAATGAGTGCATAAAAAAGTTTGTGAAGGTCTTACATATTTGTAAGGAAAATGGTGTTATGATCAATTGGAAGAAAAGCAAATTTTCGCACAAGAATGTGGTATTTCTAGGGCACATTGTGGAAAACGAATCGATATCAGATCTAACCAAAAAAGGGGAGAAATTCTTGTGGGTTGAAAGCCAAGAAACGGCTTTTAAGCAGCTCAAAGAACGTCTATGTGAAGAGGCGATTTTAAAGCTCTTTAATCCGTCGCTTCCTACTCAGTTGCATACGGATGCGAGCAAGGAAAGATTCGGTGCAGTTCTGTTACAGAAGCATGATGATGGTCATTTTCATCCAGTTTTCTTTCTAAGTTAGATATAAAACCAATAAAACACAAAGAGGTTATCATAGTTTAGAAGTATTAGCTATTATTAAAGCTTGAACGAGGTTAAGAGTTTACTTTTTAGGGCTGGATTTTGAAATCTACACCGACTGTAAGGCGTTCAAGCTCAAAATGGAAAAAAGGCTCTCAAGAGTAAGGTAGCTAATTTGGTAATGCAGATTGAGGATCGATCAGGAAGTGCTATGCTTCATGTTGACGCGTTAAGTAGGTTTCCGGCTGTATTGAAAGCTAAGGATGAAATTTTTCAGGCGGTGAGAAAAGCACAAGCAGCGGACGATTTTTGTGCGGCCACTATAAAGTTGTTGGAGAGTCAGCCATACCAGTCATCATGAAACACGCAACGAGATACTTTATAAGTTTGCAGATGGCAAATTATAAAAAGCGTTCATGAAAAGGGGCATGTTGTTGTGCAGAAAGTTGAAGTCATTATTCGTCAAGACTACTTTGTCCCTAATCTAAGAAAGCACGTTGAAGGTGTTGTTAAGAATATTGCATTGCGTGCATACTTGTTTCAAAGAAACAAGGAGAATTGGAAGGTCTACGCAACCCAATTGCCAAACCGGATGTAGCACTACAAACTTACCATTTAGATCACCTCGGACCACTACCATCTACAGCTAAGTCATATATGTAATGATGCTTTTTGCAAATTCACATGGTTTTATCTGGTATGTAACACTGAAGATGTTTTTTAAAAGGTGGAGCTGCAGAGTGAAACGTTTGGTTTTCCACGGCGAGTAATCACGGATAAGGGGGCAGCATTCTCTTCCTATGACTTCAAGAACTACTTTGAAAAGAAGAACAATACTCATCTTATGGTCACAATGGAGTAACTAGTGAAAATGGTCAGGTGGAGCGTCTAAGCAAAATCATAATTGAAGTACTTGCGAAGCTAAGTTTGGAGGATCCGATAAAGTGATCAGTTTGTAAGTCGTGTTCAAGGTGCCATCAACTTTTTTTTCTATAATTTGCGCGCGCTCAAGGGATTTTTGGTGTACCCTTTTATATGTTCAACACAGCGCGGGCGTGAAGGTTAGGTTGGGATGGGAAGGGAAAGGTGTGTGGCTCGAGGTACAGAAACTGAAGGTGGTGGTTGTCTCAGATTTTATCTCCAGGGTTGGCGGCTGGGCTAAAGCGGAAAAATGCCGTGTCTTCTCTTATATCTACATAGGTCCCTTTATAATTCACATTATTTTGTTGGTTGTCATATTTGTTGGGCACACTAATACCTTTGTATATGAAAACTATAGTACTATCATGGCGAGTTTTTTTTAATGTTGCCCAGACCTTTGTGGTGGGGGTGGCGCTGCAAAATGTGAGGTGTAAAATTCGATTTTGGGAGTCTTTAAGCGTCGGAAATTGGTGGTAGGGGCAAGAGGAGACGGTTTTTTGGATTATTGCATCCAAAAAATATCAATAAATATCAATTAAAACGTCCATAAGCTCTCCGCAAAAAAAAAAGAGTAATGGTTGCCGGCACACTTTAGATGTCGCCCGATTCGACTTTCACCATGAGAGTACTATAGTTTATATATACAAAGCTAGTACCTATTTACTCAATCACATGTTGTTCTTGTTAGTGTTATGCCTCAACAACACAACAACATGTAATGAGTAAACCAGCGGGCCAACAATGATCAATGATAATGGAATAAAAACATGATATAGAACTACGGCAGGGATCGAACCTGTGACCATGAGGTTGACAGGCAACCATGCAAACCATCGCCACGACCAACCCCGCACTCAGAGGACGCCATTTGAGTTACTGTTTTTGCCACAAGACTTAGAACTTAAAAGTCTGTTCGAAAAAGAAATGCTTACTCAATTTGAAGAAGGAAGAAAAGAAATCCGAAAGCTTGCTAAAAATTTACAATCATTTTTATTATTAATTTTACGGTTTAATTTTTTAAAATGTATTTGATTAGATCTTTAAATTTTATATGAATTAAAAAGAAAAGTGTTTTTATTTAAAACGGACGGAGGGAAAAGAAGATATAAGAAAAAGACTAAAAAAAATAAATACCTTCATACTTATAAGCGTTATTAAGCTTACGAGCCTCTTAACTCAGAATATCCTCCCTCGTTAGCTCATAAAAAGGAAATTTGTATGACCTAATGAGGTAGTATTTTTTGAGTTAAGAGGGTCGTAAAGTTAAGAGCGCTCTGTGAATACCAGCTAAGTCATTAACTCAAAAATTCAAACAAAATAGCATGATAATAATATATACATACCTATGTACATAGGTACATAATATGTATGATATCTACTTAGAAGAAATTTTGGCTTAGGAAAATCTGTATCGTGTACACATGTTTAAGGTTTTGAGCTGATATGTTTGAAAAAGTCCAAGCCAAGGAAAAATTTCTTTAGATATTGCAAATTTCTATTTAATTTGAAAACACGCTTTAGGTATACCTATCTATGCCCATTAATAATTTCTGTTTCCAAAAAGAAGCGGCTCACTGAGCAATAGTGTGTTGAATTTAAAATTTTATTTTGCTAAAGGTATTTACATACAAAATAAACATAGGTACATAACTAATTTTACCTAATTGTAATTTAAGTTTACGTGAACTGTATACCTACATACATAATCTTCGTCATACAATAAATTCACCATTCACTAGACTTGTTATTAAACTTAAAATGAAAAAAGCTTAATACTCACGTGTTGTAGTTGTAGGTATCCAAACTTTCATACAACGTCACCGAAAAAGTTCAATATGTGATGATGCTAGCTCATGCAAAGCTTTACTTTTTCAATCTACAATCAACAAATTTATGACAGACGAAAATGTAAGTATCTGCACCACACGATACCCATTCTGCCTGCGTGTATATTTATTTAGTTATACAGTTGACTGACTACATAGTAGAAGCAAAAGGGTATTTTAGCAATTAGAATTCATAATAGACATATTGACACACACTGCCACACAACAAAACTTCGCCCACATATTCTACAAAACGAAATTTTTTTGTTTGCTTTTTCTATTACCTGTCATACCTCATACTGTCTCGTTGGCATTTCGTCGCGGAAAACGTTCACATTATCAAGGCCAAGGTGGAATGTTCCGTTTATCTGAATTTCCTGTTATTTCAATTTAGTCGTAAGACTCGCGTTTTATATAGTTTTAATTTAGCAAAGCAATCGAACGGTCGGTCGGGTCTAGTTTATTTATAACCAATATTCGAAGGAATCGTAATAATAAATGGCTTCAGCGGGTCCCACAGTTCCACCAGCAGCGGGTCCTCCGCCACCAGCACCATCGGCAGCAGCAGGAAAAGGATTGCCATCAAAGATTTACAATACACTCATTGGGAAAGTAGATAAAGTTGTTCCCCATAAATTGCGTCCTCTATGGCAGCATCCAGCAGGTAGGTCATGCTCAATAAACGGAATAAATAATAACTTGGTTTCCGTGTGACTATTTTCACTAGATGTGATATAGGTAAATTACTGATAAGTTATTGTTTATTTGCAGGTCCTAAGACAGTATTCTTTTGGGCTCCTGTCTTTAAATGGGTAAGTGCGCAAATTCGAGTGCCTTACATAATAAATAATTTTTTTCAAGGTCGGTCTGTAGACTTTTTGTTTGCATAATTTGTCATATATGTACATACATACGTACCTAATCAGTTTTTTTTTTGCTAGAAAATACAAATCTTTTGTACACGCATCGGAAATGTCTTAACCTAGTACCTATGTTATCTTTTCCTATTTTTATTATATATGTAGGTACCTATTAAAAATGTTTTTCAATAATTTGATAAGAGAGCACTTTATTAAGTTGACTTCAGAACTAAATAAACTTCTCGGGTAAACATATAATACTGCCAAGATAAGAATTATACTCAATTAAAATCTATGGATATATTATTTTAAAAAGATTGTATCGTATGATGTTTAAATACTCGTGTCCATTTATTTTTTATTAATTATTAATTTAGTATGGCACGCGATAGGTACACGACATGTTAATTAATTTACTTTAACAATTGCCTGTAGAATAATAAAGAGTTAATTTAGTTTTGAAATTGCATTACTAAGTACATAACATTTGTACTCACTGGCTTTGTACATTTCTATGTATGCAGATATTTTGTTGGTAGATATTTTATTATATTTTTTTTAAGTGCCAAAATTAGGGATGTTTTATTTATTCGAGGTTGGAAAAAATTGTTTCTGTCCACTTGAGTTATAACTATACAAATAAATTTTTTACTTCGCAGCTACAAGATCTCTGAAAGGCATATTGATGTGCAGCACATTATCAACAAAAGTAATAATTACTGTCTAATTTAAATGCTTGCTACCCTATTAATACAAAAAATTAATCTACATAAATTATTTTCATCCACTTCAAAATAATTTCCATCTTATCATTACTAAAAGGGTCATACAAAGTGGCATAGAGAAACTCTTTGGATCATACGATGGTTTTCACAAAAGCAAACAACGAATATTATAGTGAAGAAAAAAAATGTTGCCACATGTTCGTATTTAATGGCCCTTGCCAATAATCAAATTGTATTATTATTGTATTTTTTCTTTGATCATCAATTCTCCGAATTTAAAGTTTTCAAAACAAGAAATAAGCTTTAAATTTGTTTTTAATTTCACTCAACTCAACGGCCATTATTCACGAAAATGCAGCCATTCGAAAATCAATACAAAATTCCCAAAATATGTTGAATCCTTTAATCTGGGTTTGTTAATAATTTGCGTGGAATTACTTTTATTATTCGTATATCTAGTTTATTTTAATAATTCAACAATTTCAAAATAAAAACACGAGATAAAAACAGCTGGGTGTTTTGACAGGTTTTACCCTTCTTGTTCAAAGAAGTTTTGCAATGGAAGCTAATTTTTTTTTCTCCATTTTGGTCTCTCGTTACGACTTTTTTGCGTTAACAAACAGGAAATATGAAGAATTTGTAAAAAATCGTAGAAAATCTCGATTTACCAATCACACATGACGTTTCACAACAGTATTATTTGAGATTGTGAATCTGTTTTGAAATTGGCAGCGTTCGAGTGGCCTATCACTTAGGTAAAGGCATCGTGATACTTTTGCTTACGAGTTGGTGGTCAGCGACTGTTCAAAAAGGAGCTGATACAACAACATTTAAAAGGTAGCCGTATTAGTTCTTCTTTCCCAGAGAATGAATGCCAATAAATCATTTTCAGAAGAGTTTACACGTATTCTGAATGCTTTTGGACTATCAATCCAAAATGCCATAAAACCGCAACTTGGGCAACTAGCTTCGATGGCTGCCGATTTTTTTTTCCAAAAAGTAGGGTAAATGTAGGGAATACCTACTATTTCCATTGGAAATTAATAAAATCACAACACATGTTTTCTAAAATCTATAAAAAAGCAATACTTTATTTATTATATTTTTAATTATTTATCTATATATTATGTACACAATTTAAATTCAAAATTACTTTAAAAAAAAAAATTATTTAAAAATATTTGAAAATTTACAACCATTTACTATTTAAAATTATATTTTTCATAGGGTCTTGTGATAGCTGGTTTGAGTGATTTGGCGAGGCCGGCGGATCAACTATCTGTACCACAATGTGCAGCTTTGGCAGCAACTGGAATCATTTGGTCACGATACTCACTTGTAATCATTCCCAAGAATTATAGTTTATTCTCCGTTAATGTATTTGTTGGAGGTGTTCAAATTGTTCAACTAATAAGAGCTTACAATGCCGCTCAGGAGAAGAAAGAATAAGCCAAATATATCACCCTATGTCCCAAAGGCAATAAAGTAAATCTTCCTTAAATTTTTTTAAAATACAAAAATTTTTCTTATGAAGGTTTTCCTTTTTTATTTCAGATTAACATCACGAAAAATATCTTATAATTAATTTCGTGCACAATCGAAACGAAAAATGTAAATGCTTAGATTTTCTAGATAATGAAGCACAATTTAAGGGTTATTTAATTAGGTCTTATTTTTTGTTGATTGATTTAGATTAAGCTAAGAATGTGCTAAAAAATGTACATATATCGTTGATTTTTAGATCTTTATACATACATACAGGTATGTATGTACATACAAACATAAAATCATTAAATCTATTATTATTAAATATGTAGGTATATTTACATAAACTTACACAAACTTGTGATGAAAGTATCATAGATTTATTACATTATCTTGCCTGTTATGTGCAAATTTGTGAATATATAATATGTATTAAATACATACCTAGTTAAAAATATAAAATCGTTCTTTGTGCATAAACACGAAACGATGGCGACTGTAAATAATAAAATGATTTAGAATACCTTAAAAAAATTCTTTTAATGTATCGAAAAATTAATTTTTGTAATTAATTTGTTTTAATTTTTATAAAAGTACTGTTACATGCGATACATTTCTTCACTTACTTTAAATCCTCATATTATTCAGTCTTGGATTTAAATGACCGTTAATCCACAAATTGATCGAATTATATTGATCTAACATAAGATGGAATTGGATTAAATACATCTGGCTTTGCATATGAAAAACATAATACTAGAGCTATTGATTTCGACCGGGTACCCGGTACATTGAACGGGTACCCAGGTAACCAAATTTCCGGCTATTACCCGGGTAGCCGGGTACCCGAAACTTGATCGGGTACCCGACACTTGCCGGGTACCCGACACCTGAATTTATATAATTGGTCCCAAGGAACCATTATAACTCAGATGGGAGATGAAAAAATAACAATAACAACAGAGTGCTCCTTAAGGTACAGATAAAATTTTAAAAAGTCGTTTTCACAAAAATATTTTGTATTAGGGTGGTGCAAAACAAAACATTTTTTTGTCGTTTAAAAAAAAAATTATTTGGGTGGTGCAAAATTTTTTTTTTTCGTTTTCAATATATATTCAAAGTGTAACATTACACAAGCTAAAAAACGCATTTTTCGCATTTGTGACACGTTTGATTTGGCCGCCATCTTGTTTTTAATGAAAATTTAGATTTTCGTATATAACTCGCGTAGTTTTGATCCTAGAAGAAAAAGTTAAAGACAAAACTTTTAAAACAATAAATTTTCTACAAAAAATGTTAAACAATTTTTTTCGATAACTGCTTTTGTTTAAGAGTTATATTACATTTTGTTGAAAATTAAATTTTTTGACGCTTCCTTAGTACAAAATGTACTATAACTCTTAAACAAAAGCAGTTATCGAAAAAAGTTATTTAACATTTTTTGTAGAAAATTTATTGTTCTTCCCTGTCCCAGTACCCTCCTTAGCAAACCTCATGATTGCTCCCTTAGCAGCACTTTCTATTGCCACGTGTAGTGGCGCTAGATTTAAGATGTTTTCCATTGCTGCTGTAGGACATGTTCTCATTGCTCCGGTTATACATATACATGCAAGCCTTTGCACCTTTTCTAATTTTTTCTTAGTAGTTGTTAGTTCGGTACTTTTGTGCCATGCAACCGCCCCATAGGTAATGCATTAATACTTTTAAACTGTTGCCGCTAGACTAACAATTTTTTTCAGGATACAGGCTTGTTATACCCTTAATTTGCATATGTATATATTTTCTTGAAAACCCATACAAACCTATTAAAAAAAGTTTTTTTAAAATGCTTTATGATTTATAATACAGCTTATGTGACATAAGCTGTTTTAAAAAAATTAAATTATATATTGTTCTTTCTTATTTCTACTTAAGCTTTTTTAAAACAATTAAAAAAGATAAAAGTTACAACATAAGCTTAAAATTGTAAACCTGTAAATGAATAAATAAATAAGGCAACGAACTAGAATAACGATTTTTTTATATTTTTATTAAAGAATTTTAGTAGGTATAGAAAAAACATAAATTTTATTATTATTATTGTATTGTGTGTTAGGAAATTCATTTTTTACTTTTACAACTTTTATTTTTGTCAGAATTGAACGATACCTACTGGTTATAAAATTTATTGAAAAACAAAAGCATAAATAAAAAGGATGTTTTCAAATTTAATTTTCATCATCAGTCAAATCAGGGTAATTATCTTTAATGTCGTCGGATTTAAGATTTAAATAGAAGTCGTGGTATGATTTTTCAATTACAGGCAGTAGTTCTATCAAGTCTTTTTTCTTTTCCTTGCTGATTAAATTAGGCCCAGAGTAACAGACTGGAATTTCATCAAGGAAAACGACATTCCCCGTTTTTTAATATTTAGATGTTGAAATTCTTCGTTTTCATCGAGGCTTGTTTTATATTGTATTAATCCAAAATCAGTGTTGTAAAACGCAACCATATAATTTCTCGCCAAACAAATTTTGTCTTGGCTTCGGATGTCTTGCACCAAGTGAATTTTTCCTTTGACATTTTCGCAAAGTCAAGGAAGTCTATGCGTGTCATTTCATGGACACTGAATAATTTCTTTCCGATGGATCTAACTAATTGAAACCAATTCCTTGGATGATGGATGTTAACCGATGATACCTTTTTTTTCCTCTCAATGGCAGCGTGGTCAACATCACACTCCATATAGTCCGGGAGGCGACCGTAAAATTACCTATCTAATCAGGCGACACAAAATAAGTGGGTCTATGAAATAACTCCCACGAAATATGTAAGTCCCACTTTTAAAAACGAAATAAGTCCCACCAAAAATTGCTTAAAAAAATGAAATAACTCCCACGAAAAGTCCCACTTTTGAAAACGAAATAAGTCCCACCAAAATGAAATGATTTAAAAATTTACTTGAAATGAAATAACTCCCACTCAAAATGAAATAACTCCCCCTTGAATAATATATTTCTTAAATAAATTAAGTCCCACTTTTATAAACGAAATAAGTCCCACTTTTTCATTGTTTAGTGCGATTTCAAATAAGAAGTATTTGGCTCTTCGAAAAAGGGTCTATGAAATAACTCCCACGAAATAACTCCCACTTTACAAAACGAATTTATTCCCACTCAAAACGAAATAAGTCCCACTTAAAATAAAAACGCGTAACGAAATAAGTCCCACCAATTGACGAAATAAGTCCCACTTTTAAAAACGAAATAACTCCCACTTTCAAAATAGCAATTTTTGGTTATTTCGTTTTTAAAAGTGGGACTTATTTCGTGGGAGTTATTTCATAGACCCAAATAAGTATGTATATAGGATCGATAGATTTTTGGCCACTGATCAAGAATCTGCTGGTCGGACAAAGCTTTTCAGGGAACTTTAGGCGGGAGAGGGCTACTTTCGGTACGGTTTTTTGAGACTTACCTATCCAATCGGGGATCCGAAAATTTTTACTGTTAGTAGCTAAAACTTTCAGTGTTATAATTAAATTTCAACCTTATAATTAGTGAAAAAACATAAAAATATTTCTTGTTCTTATATTATCTACTAAAATAAATATTATTTTCTGAATATCTTAAATTGACCAGTATTTTTGAAAAGAGGGAAAATATACCATTCCATTGATACCCGTTTCCACCATTTTTATTATGAATGCATCAAAGAATTTTCACAATATAGGAAACAGAAGTCAAATCAAGTGATTAACAGTACTTGGGATTTTTTCAGGTGCTGGAACACACATCAGGCTATTTCATTACCTCCACGGTTTGCAACAGATTCATCCCACATATAACAATACGCTTGGTTTGTTACACAGTCATGGAGTGTTAAATTGTATGTCCACAGTTGTCCTTTATAGAAGGAACGGAGTAGGAAGACACTGTTGTAAGTCAAATGTGTAAACTTTGATTGAATTGTCATTCCTACCAATATCCTTGCCTTACTCTTGCTTTTATATGTGACTAGCTTTTTACCCGCGGCTTCGCCCGCAGTGGAGAAATTAAATAAGTATGAGAGATAAAGGGAAAGGGTATAATAATAGAAATGAGTCAATATGATAACTAAATTTTATTGCTTGGCTGAGATCAACAATTTTTAAAAATTACTACAGACAATGAAGTTTCAACACCTTAATATATGCTTATTGAAATGCAACAACAAATGTTAAAATATATTTCACCGTAACAAAAATAAATAATTCTGAATTCTAACAATTTAAAAAAATAAAATACAAAGTATTAATTTAAGATATTTTTATAGACAATGTTATAAGTTTTCCGTCGGGTGCAAATATGTGTAAATTCCGGGCATTAGATACACGTGAACAGGCTACATAAAGTTGACCATGAGAGAAGCATGGGTTTTCTAAATGCACTCCTGCTACCTGTAATGTTTGTCCTTGTGCCTTGTTTATAGTAACAGCAAAGCTAAGCTTGACGGGAAACTGAACCCTTTTAAATTGGAATGGAAGGTCAGTGGGAATAATTGGTATCCGAGATATTATAACACTATTTCCCTTACCGACACCTGTTAAAATAGTAGCACCAAGTATGTTCTGTCCCAATTTTGTTATCCGAAGCTTTGTTCCATTACATAGCCGAGGAGCATCTAGATTTCGCATAAGCATTATTGGTACATTTAGTTTCAATTGAAGTTTATGTGACGCTGACGGTACACCCGATAGTTCAAGTGAATTTAAAAACTCCACAGGATATGAAGTACTTAGTTCCGTATCCATAATTGTATCCATTGACAAATATTCCTTTATTTCTCCTTGAACCTCGTTTAAAATGTCAGTGTTGATCCTATTTACAATTTCATTTCTTGGTGCAAATATTGCTCTTGTTGCAATTCCGGAAAAACATTAGCAATGAGATCCATATCACTTCCTACTAAATTACAAAATTCTCTTGACGTCTAAACAACCATCACCAATTTTCAACAACATTTCTGCGTAACGTCCTGAATCCACGTCTTTATGAAGATGCACTCTCATATTTGTTTTCAGGCGGAGTTTTTCAATTGTCGACCATAAGCTTGATGATTTAATGCACGCTTGAATTTCATCTGCTGGTGTCCCCCTCTGAATCACCGGAGGGTTTGACGGAAATCACCAGCCAATAAAACTACCATGCCTCCCATTATATCTGTACTATCTCGCAAGTCCTGGAGGGTCCGGTTTAAAGCTTCTATAGCCTTCTTGTGAGACATTGTACTTTCATCCCACACTAAAAGCTTGCATTCTCGCAGCATCCTACCTCGTGAACTATTTTTACTAAAATTACAAATGGGCGAATCTTCCTGTGCCAAATTCAATGGTAATGTGCCGTACGACCGCCCTTTAATAGCGTCGCGGCAATACCTGACGAAGCTACAGCAACTGCTATTTTTTGGTCTTTTCTGACGGACATTAATAATAAGTTAAGCAAAAACGTTTTTCCAGTTCCTCCTGGTGCGTCGAGAAAGAAGAGTCCACCACGGCCGGAGTCTATTTTACGTAAAACTTGATGGAAAACATGATTTTGCTCTGAAAGTAATTGAGGGACTAATTCTGCTACTTGATGTTGCAGTGCTATGAAATCATAATCTAGCTCTCGTGCAATTTGGATAGATCAGATTTCCGCTTCCGAGGCATTTTTTCAAATAAAAGCAGAGTAAGAATTAACATCAGCGAGTAAGATCTAAATTAATACAGTAACAGCTAACCACAAAAATTACGGATAACCTCAAAAATGTGAATAGTTTTATACTGCATGTAACGACAGAAGAAAATAACAATAAATATAGAAAAATTAGAAACAGTTAAAACTATAGTCAATTGAATTAGATATTGTCGTCACCGTCGGTAATACAGTGGCCCGGTATTACAGTATTCAGGGTTGAAACTTCATTACTATGATGCTAGATGGCGTTGAAGTAGCTAAATTTGACGATATTTTGACAAACAATTTTCTTATTTTTCGTAAAAAATTTTTATTTTTTACAATAAAAAGTATCCTATGTTACTTCTAATACCTTCAAGAGTGTATGTGCAAAGTTTCATGATGATCGGTTAAGTAGTTTTTGCGTGAAAGCGTAACAAACAAACTTACATTCGCATTTATAATATTAGTAGGGATGTCTGCAAGTTTATGATGCTCCATCTGCTCTTTTAGCAATTGACTTTTGGCTTCTTCATCCTCTGCTCCAATATCTACTTTTGTTTTTAGAATTTCACATCTGTGGCAGGTGTCAAGCTTGGGCTTTTTGAATTTTATATTCATGGTTTTGAATATTTTCGAATAAGTCGAAATTGAAGCTACTGATTGATGTGTAGTGTGATTATGTATGCATTGTATATGCCACGTATCGAGTGACGAATACTGCTCGTCACTTGATACGTCGCGACGCTGATGTGCGACAATTTGCACATCAGCATACTAACTTCCCACGATTCATTTAACGATTGTGTGTTTATGTATGCATTGTATATGCCACGTATCGAGTGACGAATACTGCTCGTCACTTGATGCGTCGCGACGCTGATGTGCGACAATTTGCACATCAGCATACTAACTTCTCACGATTCATTTTTGCTGACTCCACAAATGTACATATGAATATGGAGTCAGCATAGTTTTAAGCAGCTTAGTTTTAAGCAATAAAAGTTTTAATAATTCAATTCAATAAAGAACTCACCACAGACAACAAGTGTTTATTTTTAATGTCTTATAAATCAGTATCTAACATGGCGACCGTGACAAGTTATGTGCGGGTGAATTAAAAAAAAAAGTGACTAAAGGCTCTCCCTCTCGTACCGTGTCAGTGCTAACTAAAAAAAAAAAAAAACAACAAAGAAATGCAAAAATTGAAAATCTAAAAATAATTATCACTACTTTTTCAAGTTATAAACCAAGTATAAATTACAAAATGGGTAAAGAACAATCAAAAATTGAAAAACCTGTTGCCAATGTAATAAACGAAGTTGAGGCTCCACGTGAAATTAATAGTTACGATAAATATTTTATAATAATAATCATTCTATTGGTTTGTCATTTGTTAATAAAATTATATACATGGCACAAAAAGACACTAAAAAAACAATACCTAACAAGAGCCGCATCACTAGCACAAATTTAATAAAATCAATAAAACAAAAAGGAATGGATCGCAGTCAAGGAAAGGAGAAGCAAATCAACAATAACTTCATCTCATCATTCAAAACAACAATAATTTTTCATCTCATCATGAAGAAGCAGTAAGAATTCATATTTTTTTTTTTAATTTCTTATATATCTATTTAAAAAAAAAATATCTGTATTGTTAAATAAAAACAAAACAAAGCCAAATTAATATTATATATATAAAAAAAAAAAAGAACAGTGAATATTTATACAAAGTGAATAATACAAAGAAGCTAGTAGAAGACACAATAAAAAATAATGACGCATATAGAAATTGTTAAAATTATGTTATTTATCATAACAGTACTATAAGGTACAAATTTTATTATTAAATTATATAAAATTAGAATTCACAAATTTGCAAAAAAAAAAAAAAAAAAAAAAAAAGTACATCCGTTAATACAATAAGCTAAAAAAAAAAATTTATTTAATATAATGTAGGTACCTAAAATAATAAAAAAAAAAAATTTTTTGATAAAGTTTTATATACGCTAAATGGATTCTTGGACAGATATCCTTAAAAAACTAAAGGTATATAAGGAAAATTTTGACAAATCATATAAATCAGTATATAGGAAACAACATGTTTCAGAACTTGTCTTTGTGAAACATTATCAAATACTATTAGAAACATACAAAGCTGCAAGAAATTTAATTAATATACATAAAAATAATTTTAAAGTAAAAGAGCAAATAGCTTCTAAAGTAATAATAAAAGGTTATAAACAAAAATTAGCAAAACTACTAAGACTCCGAAATTTAAGAATACCTCATGAGTTTTATAGCTCTGATGAGGACAACATAGAATCAGAAGAAGAATCAGGAAAAGAATCTTCGATATTGAGGAAACCAAACGACATGGCTCAGACCAATGTAGAGTTTTTAAGTACGGCATCCAAAATCGTACCAGATTTTGATGGATCTGCCGAAAACTTACAAAGTTTTATAGACGCCTTAGATCTATTGGATCAATTTAAAGGTGAACATGAAGCATTAGCTATCTCTTTAGTAAAAACCAAATTAAAAGGGACAGCTAGGAACCTTATATCAAGCGAGTCGACACTTGCTGATATTAGAAACAAAATTAAGGGGTCAATAAAGGGAGAATCTGTCCAAGTATTGGTGGCTAAGCTGATGAATATTCAACAGCGAAATAAAACAGCCAACCAATACACTAAAGAAATAGAACAACTAACAAAATCTCTTCAGGGTGCTTATATAACAGATGGTCTAACAACAGACCAAGCTGATAAGTATTCAACCGAGCAAGCAGTAAATGCAATGACACAAAACTGCTCGATCGAAAAAGTAAAATTAATAATGGAGGCAGGAAACTTTGCAAATATGAATGAAGCTGTCTCCAAGTTTGTAAGTAGCTGTACGAAAGCTACTGGACAGGCCGATAAGGTGTTGTTTTACAAACGTCCATATGTGCAGCCTCGCGGAAACTTTCGTGGAAGCTACCGTGGCAATTTTTCTCGCGGAGGTCGTGGTAATTTCAGTCGAAATTATTACAACAGACCAACCAATAATTTTAGAAGAAACATACAAAACAATAGAATAAATACAAGTAACCGACCACAAAATGTGCGAGTTACTGCACACAGTGGTCAAGATACGGAAAACTTAAATCTCCCCTTGAGAAATTAAATAATTCTAATAATAAAGTATATCATTTAAATTTGAGTCTTAGCATATTTGTAAACGTATACAACAACAATTCAAATAACCTTTTAACTCTCTTAGTTGACACGGGTGCAGATATATCATTATTAAAAGAAATTAAAAATGAATATAATTCATTAAATACTTTCCACACTACTACTATTAGTGGCATAGGTAAAGGTAGCATACAATCATTAGGATCAATACAATTGGATCTTAGAATCGATAATTTTTTGTTACCTCATGAATTTCATGTGGTAAATAGAAATTTTCCAATACCTTGCGATGGAATACTAGGCATTGACTTTATAAAAAAATATAATTGTTTGTTAGACTTCACTAATGAACATAGTTTGTTGATACTAAGACCCAAAAATTTTCATACCAGCATTGAAATTCCAATAGTCTACCCAAATAATAGTATAATATTGCCAGCACGATCTGAAGTAATCAGGCGTGTCAATATAAAATCCAACGAAGATGAGGTACTGGTTGTTAACCAAGAACCACAACCAGGAATTTTAATAGCTAGTACTATAGTTAATAGTAAAAATGCATATATTCGCATTATAAACACTACTGCAGAAAATAAATCATTCAATGTAAACAACATTGAAACAGAAAGTCTCACCAATTACAATATAGTCAATTTACCTCAAAATCAAAATAACAGAACAAATGAAATTCTTTTAAAATTGAATAAAAATTTTCCAGATCAATTTAAACAACAATTGAACGAATTATGCACAGATTATAGTGATGTATTCGGATTAGAGACCGAAACTATCACAACAAATAATTTTTATAAACAAACAATAAGACTCAAAGATAAAGAACCGGTATACATTAAAAATTATAGAATTCCCCATACACACAAGACAGAAATAGATAAACAGGTCAAGAAGTTAGTTTCTGATGGCATAGTGGAACCATCAATTTCAGAGTATAACAGCCCACTTCTTTTAGTCCCTAAGAAAGCACTTCTTCATTCAAATGAAAAGCGATGGCGTTTAGTAGTTGACTACCGCCAAATTAATAAAAAAGTAATCGCGGATAAATTCCCACTTCCGAGAATAGATGATATCCTCGATCAATTAGGTCGAGCAAAATACTTCTCTTGTCTCGACCTTATGTCTGGATTTCACCAGATTGAACTTGATGAAAAGTCAAGAAACATTACATCGTTCTCAACAAACGACGGTTCATATCGTTTTAAACGCCTTCCTTACGGACTCAAAATAGCTCCAAATTCTTTTCAGCGCATGATGACCCTTGCATTTACTGGCCTAGAGCCAACACAAGCTTTTCTTTATATGGATGATTTGGTTGTAATAGGATGTTCTGAAAAGCACATGCTAAAAAATTTGACAAAAGTCTTTGAACTATGTCGAAAATACAACCTTAAGTTACATCCTGAAAAGTGTTCATTTTTTATGCATGAAGTTACCTATCTTGGGCATAAGTGCACAGATAAAGGTATATTACCAGATGATAAAAAATACGAAGTTATACAAAATTATCCCGTACCCACAGATGCAGATAGTGCTAGAAGATTTGTTGCATTTTGCAATTATTACAGAAGATTTATCAAAAATTTCTCAAACTTTTCGCGACATATAACGCAACTTTGCAAAAAGAATGTTCCATTCAAATGGACAAATGAATGCAATGAAGCATTCAATTATCTGAAAAGGAAACTAATGAGCCCCACATTATTACAATATCCCGATTTCGAAAAAGAGTTTTGCATTACCACAGATGCTAGTAAACATGCTTGTGGTGCAGTACTAAGTCAAGAGCATAATGGCATACAACTTCCTGTTGCATTCGCTTCAAAAACTTTTACAAAGGGAGAAAGTAATAAATCAACAACTGAACAAGAGCTTACAGCAATACATTGGGCAATACTTCATTTTAGACCATATATCTATGGAAAACATTTTCTGGTCAAATCAGACCATAGGCCATTGTCATATTTATTCTCGATGAAAAATCCAAGCTCAAAACTTACCAGAATGAGATTAGATTTAGAAGAATATGACTTTACTGTCGAATATCTCAAGGGGAAGCAAAATCAAGTAGCTGACGCTCTCTCTCATCGGTCAGCCATCAGCCGAATAGGGGGAATAACATGTAGCATACGAAAACATGCACGTGCCGTAACTATTCGGGACTGGTGGAAGTGTGATCATAGCCTCTTCGCGGCGGCCGCTAGAAACAAACCTCTAAAAGGTTTGGCTAATATGATCAGGCTAGTTCCACAGGTTGGCAACGGGTTGATTCCCTGTTCCGTAAAACAAACGAATCACGAGACCTGCAACAAGCCTCGGAAACGGACTGATCCCACGACGACAACCAACGCAACGAAAAAGGAAAAATGATTTACGAATTTTCTTATGGAACGTACGATCGCTCTATAGAGCTCGAGCTGCTCAGCAGCTAGCCGATACCCTTTTAGAATATAAAGCTGACATAACAGCATTACAAGAAATTAGATGGACAGGGAATGGTGTTTTACAGAAAAGAGAATATGACCTATATTACAGTTGTCATACAAAACACCATGTGCTCGGGGTAGGCTTCTTGGTCAGCGAAAAAATGAAGTCTACCGTCATCGGCTTTAACGCTATAAGCGAAAGGCTATGCACCCTTCGCGTGCGAGGCAAATTCAAGAACATCAGCCTCATTAACGTTCACGGACCTACGGAGGAGTCCTCAGACGAAGAAAAAGAGACTTATTATGAACAAGTCGAGAGGGCCCTCCATGCCTGCCCAAGGTATGATGTTAAAATCATCCTTGGGGATTTGAACGCTAAAATAGGTCGGGAGCCGGTATTCAGGCATCCATAGTTTGCATGAGAACACTAATGACAACGGACTTCGAGTCCTAGAATTGGCAGCATCGAAAAACATGGTCGTTGCGAGTACCAGGTACCCGCGTAATGATATCTACAAAGCCACCTGGGTATCACCTGATGGAGTCACTCGTAACCAAATTGACCACGTGTTGATAGACCGTCGCCACTATTCGAACTTGATGACGGTACGAACGTACCGAGGTGCCAATATCGACTCGGATCACTATCTTGTTGGTATGGTTTTCCGAGGGCGGATTGCCTTGCGAAGACGTATTGCATCCGCCGATCAGGTTCGAATCAACACGGCTGCACTACGCAATGAAAATACCAGTAACACCTTTGGACATGCGTTAGGACTCGCCCTGGAACCACTCGATCCAGGGAGAGTAAGTCCTGGAGCCAGTATGCTGGGCGTAGATGAGAAGTGGACACGCCTTAAAAACACTGTCATTAGTACTGCCAACTCCATCTTAGGCAGCAGTCGTAGAAGTCGGAACGACTGGTTTGATGATGAATGCAAGCTAGCGACTGAACGTAAGAATGTTGCGTACCGAGCAATGCAACAATCTCATAGAACGCGGGCACGCGAAGATGAATATAAAGAGCTCAGAAGAATAGAAAAACGGCTTCACAGACAGAAAAAATCAGCCTGGGAGAAGAACATAATCTGTGAATTAGAAAGAAGCCGAGAGCGAGGCCCGCACCAGGCGCGGAAGTTCTACCAATCCGTCCGAAACATGACGCAGTACACAACGCTGCACCTACTGCAAGGACGGAGAGGGAAATCTGATCACCGATCCCCAAAGCATACTGGAGCGATGGGAAGTGTACTTTAATGAATTGCTAAATGGTCAGCTCACTGCAGAAGTAGAGGCTCCACTACTTCAAGAAGATTACCCTATGTTACCGCCACCAAGCATAGAAGAGGTTGAGAAGGCTATAGCCCGGCTTAAGAAAAACAAAGCCCCAGGAGCCGATGGCATACCAGCCGAACTATTCCACCACGGCGGGCCAGCCTTACGCCAAGCAATTCATGATATTATAGTGCACGTATGGGAGCAGGAAGAAATGCCAGAAGACTGGCGAAAAGGTATAATTTGCCCCATACATAAGAAGGGAGATGTCACAACGTGCAGCAATTATAGAGGTATCACGTTGTTGAGTACCGCCTATAAGATACTCTCCTCTATCCTACAAGAACGGATAGCCCCATACGCTAAAACCATAATCGGCCAATATCAGTGTGGTTTCATTCCAGGCAAATCAACAACTGATCAGATCTTTACCCTTAGGCAGGCGATGGAAAAATGTCTAGAATTTAACATCCCAACATACCATCTGTTTATAGACTTTAAGGCCGCCTATGATAGCATAGCCAGGGTAGAACTTTACAAAGCCATGAGAGAATTCGGCATCCCAAATAAGTTGACACGACTTTGTAGGTTGACCATGACCAACGTAACAAGCCAAGTAAAAATAGCCGGATTGCTATCCAGACCAATCAACATCTTTAATGGACTCCGACAAGGGGATGGTTTGGCCTGCCTCCTCTTCAACCTGGCGTTGGAGAAAGCAATCCGTGACTCTGGCACGGCAACAAGAGGGACCATCGTCAACAGGTCCAGCCAGATACTGGCTTACGCAGACGACATTGACATCATCGGAAGAACCGAACAAGCTGTACACGATTCCTTCATCCAGATCGAGCAGGCGGCACAAAATCTGGGGCTGCACATTAGTGAAGGTAAAACAAAGTACATGGTGGCGTCGAATGCGAGAAGAACAGTTGGTCAAACAATCAAGGTAGCGGAGCACGAATTTGAAGTGGTGCAATCCTTTAAATACCTTGGGTCAATAGTAGCAGCCGATAATAATATAGAAGAAGAAATACGCGGGCGGCTGCTCAATTCCAACAAAGCCTACTATAGTCTGTCAAAGCTCTTCAAATCCAGAAATCTCACCATAACTTCAAAATTGCTGCTGTACAGGACCATGGTCCTGCCAGTACTCACGTATGGATCCGAGACTTGGGTGCTTAGCAAAAGACACTCCGACCTCTTAGCCGCGTTCGAGAGAAAAGTCTTAAGGAGAATTGTTGGCCCCATATGTGAGGAAGGGCGATTCCGGAGACGGTACAATCATGAATTGTACGCAATCTACCTTGAAGCAGACATAGTGACAAAAATTAAGCTCGGTAGACTCCGGTGGGCAGGGCACCTAGCTCGCATGAGTGAAGAGGAACCTGCTCGGAAAGTCCTTTGTGGTACATTTTATGGTAGACGGCAGCGTGGTAGACCATGCTTGCGCTGGAGAGATGGCGTAGACCAGGACGCCCGAAGCCTTGGGGTGCGCAACTGGATGGCGTCGGCTCAAGACCGGGATAGGTGGAGAGACTTGTTGAAGGAGGCCAGGACCGGACCCCGGTTGTCGAGCCGATGATGATGATGATGACGCTCTCTCTCGTATAACTATCGATGAACTTAAAGAGCAAAACACAAAAATTAATACAATTTATAAAGTGACAACACGATCAGTAACTCAACAAAATAAGCAAATCTGCACAGGTAATGATTCATTTAAATCAAATAAAATTAAAAATAATGATAAGCCCAACGTTTATGAAGTCATTAATTATAATGGCGTTAAAAAATTCGTAAAATTAAAATTGTCTTCCAATAAATGCTGTTTGAAGCAAGGAAAAGCAGTTTTAACACGAATAAATGTTGATGACCTATATATTAATGGAAAATTTGACCTAAACCAATTCTTTCAAAGGCTTGAAAAAGAGGCCGGTGTATTCAAAGTCAATCAACTACAAATGGTACCTAGTGAACAAATATTCGAAATTGTTTCACTACAATTATTTAAGGAAATGGGCAATAAAGTATTAAAGAAATTAAAAGTAGCGCTACTACCAAAGGTAACCATCATAAACGATAAAAAAGAAATTGAATCTATCTTGTTGAGATACCATAACGACCCAGCGGAAGGAGGTCATACAGGCATTACACGTACGTACGGAAAAATTAAAAGACATTTTTACTGGAAGAAAATGAAAAAGGATATAACAAATTATATAAAAGCATGCAAACAATGCCAAATGGCAAAAACCTTACAAAATACTAAGACAAAAATGACCATAACACCAACACCTATGTCAGCTTTTGACATTGTTTTGGTGGATACCATTGGTCCGTTTCCGAAATCAGAAAACGGCAATGAGTATGCTGTCACACTAATATGTGACCTTACTAAATACCTCGTAACTATACCAATACCAAATAAAAATTCAAAAACAGTTGCAAAAGCAATATTTGAAACCCATATATTAACCTACGGTCCAATGAAGACGTTCATTACGGACATGGGTACTGAATATAAAAATTCGATAATAAATGACTTATGTAAATATCTTAAAATAGATAATATTACATCTACAGCTTATCATCACCAAACACTTGGAACTGTTGAGCGAAGCCACCGTACTTTTAATGAGTATATACGATCATATATATCTATAGACAAGAGTGACTGGGATATATGGCTAAAGTTCTTTACGTACTGCTTTAATACAACGCCTTCAGTAGTACATGAATATTGTCCTTATGAATTAGTCTTTGGTAGAATCCCCAATGGATTTAAAGTCTTTAACACAATAGGTGATATATCACCACTTTATAACGTAGACGACTATTCAAAAGAAGTAAAATACAGATTAGAAATAGCATATAAAAGAGCTAGATTAATGCTCGAACGAGCAAAATTAAAACACAAAGAATACTACGACAAAGAAAGTAGAGAAATAAAATTACAAATAGGTGACCTAGTACTTCTAAAAAATGAAACAGGTCATAAATTAGAAAATAGGTATTTAGGTCCTTTTACCATAACAGAATTAAAGAAAAATAATAATGTTAAAATAGAAGACAATAAGAAGAAAACACAAACTGTGCACAGGAATAGATTAAAAAAATTTAGTTCGTAAAAAGGATCTATTTAGTATGTAATCAAACAATTTTTGTTTTTAATTGTTTTCTATCATTTGATTCATTATAAATAAACATTCATAACAATAAAGCTTAAAATACTTAGCTTACTGTCATAAATATTCTACTAGTAAATACTTAAAATTATAGTTGTTAACATTAAATAAAAATATAAAAATAAAAGAAAATTATATGTGAAAAAAAAAAAAATTAATGTGAAACAATAATTATAATAGATTTTAATTTCAACAATTATGAGTATGTATATATAAAAAAAAAATTTTTGAAGAATGATCTCCTTTTTAAACAATAGCAAGATCATTCTTAGTAAAAAGGGAGGTGTAGTGTGATTATGTATGCATTGTATATGCCACGTATCGAGTGACGAATACTGCTCGTCACTTGATGCGTCGCGACGCTGATGTGCGACAATTTGCACATCAGCATACTAACTTCCCACGATTCATTTTTGCTGACTCCACAAATGTACATATGAATATGGAGTCAGCATAGTTTTAAGCAGCTTAGTTTTAAGCAATAAAAGTTTTAATAATTCAATTCAATAAAGAACTCACCACAGACAAACAAGTGTTTATTTTTAATGTCTTATAAATCAGTATCTAACAGATGTTTTTTAC
The DNA here is from genome assembly GCA_958431115.1 of Syrphus vitripennis. NCBI lineage: Eukaryota > Metazoa > Arthropoda > Insecta > Diptera > Syrphidae > Syrphus > Syrphus vitripennis. The sequence continues at coordinate 68,463,318 of OY288108.1, forward strand.
AGTATAATCTATGCATCTTTGACAGCGTCAAATCACACTTTTGGCAAACGAGTGTTCTTTTTCCATGGACTTCTAGAAAGTATTGATTTGAATATTTACGATTTCGGATTCATAGAGTTTTTTGCGTTCCTTCTTGTCTTAGTTTCAGAAACAACACCAGATGCAAAAGCGTGTCGCAGGTTGTAATTTCCAAGCGCCCAATATTTTTGAAAAATATTTGTTTGATCTTGTTTAGAAATCTTTGTCTTACACTTTATGAGACATTCCACTAGAGGCTTCAACTCTCTGGCTTTGATAGCTTTTCCAGTATCTGTTTTGTAGGCTCTACCGGTGTTTCGTTTTATTTTATTTGTAGCTCTGCTTTCTTTCTCAGGTTCATCTTGATCTTCAGGTACAATAATCTCTTCGCAAACACTAGTACTCACCAAATTTTCCTGATCATCACACAAGTTTCTTTCCAAAATAAGTGCAGCTTGTCTAGTATCTTCACTGTAACGTGCTGATGATAGTACTATGCAAATTTATATACAATGTTCATGTGTCGATATTTCTTTGTCGGAAAATGAAGAAATATTTTTGCCTTTTGAAATGTAAACATAAGAAATTAATTTAAGATTGTTTGTTTATTTGATTTGTAAATATGTTTTTAGAAACCTAGTTTTTGGTGTAGATTATTTTTAAAAATAATAATAAAAATAAATAATAAAATAATGCATTATATTCAGATACTTGTTGGAAATATCTATAACTCAAAATTGAAACTAAATTGTTAAAGCAATGAACTCAATACGGTATTTTACGGCTTCAGGAAACACTTACATACATACATATACAACGAGGCTACTTTTATACACTTTTAAAATCTAAAAATGTATAATTAAACCAACCGCGAAAACCTTAAAAATTATATGAGGTTTCCTTTTGTTCCTAAAAATCCATCCTTTTGTTAAATTTTCAAATTTCAATTATTGAATAAACAAGTTAACCGACGAATGCATTATTTGATTTACTATAAAAAAAAGTTCAAGACATTATGAAAGTTAACTTTTATTAGCAGAAGAAAGTATATTTTTTTATTTGTATTTTAAGTAATAATTTGCATAACGAGCATTTTGTATGGAATTCCTTTAATAATATATATGTATATATGGATATATGGATATATGTATATTTATTTACTCGTATGAACACAAATAAAAAAAAATAAGGAAAAATTTTTTTTCAATTCTTTAAGTCGTAGATATTGCGTTGAAACAAAATGCATTCTTAAGATTCATATTTCTCAATTTTGAACTTGAAATATTATTTAACTGCTCACTTACATAGGTACACATATAAAACAGAACGAGGCAAACATTTTCTAAGAACATAAAAAATTGAAGAGATGCATTTTATTAATTTTTTTTTTAATTAATGAAATAAATTTATCAGATGACTTATTAATTCAGCCTAAATTTGACAATTTTTTTGGTGTGCAGATTTTTTTTGTTAAAAATGTTCGAGCTTTAAGGAGTTGATCACCAATATCTGAGCAAATATTGATTGCAGATAAAATTTAAGGGCAGTTTAGAAATACTCAGTAAAATCCCTAAAGTGCAAAAAACAGGTACTGGTAGTATTTTAGTACATTTCATTCATAAAGCTTTTTTATAAAACATAGTACTTTCATAAATAAGCTCTAATACTTGCTTGAATGAAATAGAGAGTCTGGATCTATAGATCCAGATAGCTTCTATAGAAGCTTAAAAGATAACGGCAAGCGGCGGCGCGGCGTTGGCGTGGTTGATAAAATTTTCTTAAAATAAGACAAAACAAGCAGTCGACATTTTTCTCGACTTTTTTTTAATACCTGTCGATATTTTGTCAAGTCGAGATTTATAACTATCGGGGTTTTTTGGCAGTCAATAAAAAAAATCGTTATTTTAACTTTCCAAAAAGTGGATAAAAGCCGAAATGATTATAGCGTTTTCTTATACATACTTTCCTATTATTTCTGCAGCTAACAAACCCTTCTGAAATGAAGCAAGCATATACTTAGGTACATTAAAAGCTATTTTTTAATCAATCTTCATTACTTGTGTACATAGATGTAAGTATGTATTATTTGGGATCGAATCCAAATCAATTTATCGTATGAACTTGCATTGGGTAGTGGTTGTTTTAAATATAAATGATGGTGCAGCAATTGCTTTGTTGACTTCTGCAATACAAACACCAGAATCCCTATAAGTTTTATACCGATAGACAATCCCGTTGTAAGCCAACTTTCACAAGGATTGAGAATAATCCGTAGCTCGGAAACCACTTCCATGGAAAAACCATCTCTGCCTTCCCTCCGTCTACTATATAATGTACTACTATAATCTCTATTGTATTTAAAGACCCTCACTCAGATCAAGTAATAGGTATAGGCACATTGGGCCCTGTTCAAACATTGAACACTAGGGTAATAAGAAGTGATAAGTGATAGGCATTATGTTTGCTTAGGATATCTTATCTAGCAAACATGAGCACACATACAAATTGAGATAACAAACAACTGATTGCTTGCGCTTGGGTTCAGAGTTTGTGTGTGTGTTTCTGTTATCACTTATCGATATCACGAACAAAATAGTATATATAAGCGTAGGTTAAGATTTTATAATTCTGTTCGAATAAACAGCATACCGACCTTACAACTCGGTGTTTTATTTTTTAACTCGCGGTTCATAAATTTCCCCCCACCAGAGGTAAGGGATTTTGAACAGGCCCTACCAATAATCAAATTTAGTTGACGACTTTAATATTTCTGTGAAATGGACCATATTGAAAAGAGCTCTAAATAATAAATCGTAGGTACATTGTATGACCTTAATATTTATGTGGACAATAAATAATGAACCATTATATGAAATGGCTTTAAAAGAAATAACATGCAGTGTTTGGTTAAGTATTTATGATTCCATAACATAATGGTTAATTTTTTCGAAATATTTAAGTCGTTGCTAGAGTTGATTATTGGTAGGGCCCATTATGTCCCTACCTGACTAATGTAACTTTTGTATCAAAAAAATCAAAACACAAATGCAACCCCTGTTTTGATTTTTAATTTAGAATTAAAAACAATGAAAATTTTTATAGGCACATACAATGTATATAAATTTGCATAGTACTATCATCAGCACGTTCCACACGTCGGCCCCCAAGCGATCACATCACTTACTAATTTTTTGGTTGCTGTTTCTGTGTATATACAAGTGCGCCCTCAGACGACCACAGCGCACAACTCAAAAATAATCGTGATGATAGTACTATAAGTTTTATATACAATGGGCACATATTCAAATACATACATACATACTTCTTTGTATATATAAATTATAGTACTATCATGGCGAGTTTTTTTTAGGGTTGCGCGAATCCTTGTGGTGGCGCTGCAAAATTTGAGGTGTAAAATTCGATTTATGGAGTCTTTAAGAGTCGAAAATTGGTGGTAGGGGCAAGAGGAGACTATTTTTTGGATTATTGCATCCAAAAAAATATGAATAAATATCATTTAAAACCTCCATAGGCTATCCGCAAAAAAAAGATAAAGACTTCCACCATAGTACTATAGTTTTCATATACAAAGAGTACTCTCATGGTCATTGTATATAAATTTGCAAATTTGCATTGTATATAAATTTGCAAATTTGCAAATTTATATACAATGCTCATGGTGGAAGTCGAATATAGCGACATCTAAAGTATGCCGGCAACACTTACTCTTTTTTTTTGCGGAGAGCTTATGGAGGTTTTAAATGATATTTATTGATATTTTTTGGATGCAATAATCCAAAAATAGTCTCCTCTTGCCCCTACCACCAATTTTCGACGCTTAAAGACTCCCTAAATCTAATTTTACACCTCAAATTTTGCAGCGCCACCACCAGGATCCGTGCAACCCGAAAAAAAACTCGCCATGATAGTACTATAGTTTTCATATACAAAGAGACCTTCTATTTATATTTATTCAATGGTAATGCATATAAAAATTTATAAACATATATTTTTTTAAGCTTAAAGTACATATTTTTGAATTAAAATTAAAATTCTGACTAAAAGTTAAATAAACGCTATTTTTCTTGCCAAGAAGTAAGTGCACGAAAATATCTGAATTTCAAAATTCTTTAACTTTAGAGCCCAGTATCTTGAAAACTTATTGTTGAGGATCGTGAAAGAATAAAAGAAACGAAGATTAAACTTTATAACTTTTATTGAATATACGAATATATATTTACTTGAAAAACAAGTAACATAAAATGGTTGAAACGTTGCTCTGACGAAGTGACGAGACGAGAGGTTGAAAAAGGAATGAAGCCAAAATGTATAAGTGTAAAATGAGAAACGTCATATTCGATGAATGAGTTCAGTGATGGGATCTTATGCTGGATGTAGAATGGTAAAGTGTATCTTTCAACACTTATGAACAAAAATTTCTCAAATTTTCACAAATCATAGACCAACTATACAACTATAATATAATAAAAAGTAACTCCATACTAACACTTTCATTTTTTTGATTTATTTCCTCATTTGAACCACTGTGCGCCGCCGTCGCGTTATCTTATTCATTTTTTTTTCTTTTTTTTAGTTATACCTATTTGGTTTTATATTTTATAGGTAGGTATCGTTTGTTTCGTCACATACTACTTTCTACTACAAAATAAATACGCTTCTTAATGGTTTTAAACGTTCGGTGATATGGATATCCACAAGTAACAGAGAATTCTTTGTAGATACACTACGTATTGTATATGTACAATGTACATTTCTTCGAAATTTTGACCCACGACATTGTATATAAATTTGCATAGTACTCTCATGTCGGCCTCGTCAGCCACTAATTTTTTGGTTGCTGTTTCTGTGTATATACAAGTGCGTCCTCAAACGACCACACCACACAACACAAAAACCATCGTGATGATAGTACTATAGGTTCTATATACAATGCCCACGAGAAATATCTGGTTGGTAGGTTAAGTTTGTAAATACATTCTTCGTTTTTGTTTTTATAACTATCAAATTATTTTAATAGGCTTTGAAAAATTAATTTTCAAATTCAAATTTAAAAAAAAAATAATTTTGAAATAGTAATAATAAATTCTAACAAATAATTGATGAGTACTTAGGTGCGTACAGAAAAAAATTGTTATTGAAATACAACGTTAAAAGTTACAATCTATACATAATTAAAAGGTAAATTGGAAACATTCTTAGATAGTTATGTAGGTACTTTGAAATTGTAACATATAAAAATAAAAACTGTATGCGTTTGAAATCACCAAAGTGTCGTCATTCACTTAAAAACTAGGCTTTAGAGCCCATAAAAGTGGCTTAGAGTCGATTTTAAAATGTACAAAATGAGTTTCAAGTTGGTAAAGCATGAAATTTGTTTCATTGAATTTTTTTTCTGTTTTTAAAAACCTTTTATCATCGTGATGTTGTGTTATGTTTGTCTTAATAAGCCAAGTCTAAAAAAAGCACTTTAAACTTTATTTTTAAACTAAATATTCTTAGTCTTGTAAAGGTGAATTTTCAAAGTACATAATACTTCTACCAGAGCGTCAAACTTGTCGAGTTGTAGAAGCTGAGTAAGGTCAATGATTCTCGAGTGCATATCTCTAGATGAGTCCTGAAACCAAAGGACGCTCCTCTTCCCCATACCTCTCCTCCGATCCTTTCCCCCTCCCTCGACTAATAATGTCGAAAACCAAACCCCTCTCCCCCTACCAGATCTCGTCGGCATGGCTAATCGCTGTCCGAGGATGTTCCCCCCCTTCTCCTTCCTACGGCTGTATGGTGTTAACGCTGTCTGTCGTTCCCTGCCTCACCTTTCCTTCCCCTCCCAAACCCCCAAATTGGGCTGGATCTAAGGTGTTACACGACCCGTGCCGATGATCGGCCAGGCTGAGGGCCCAATTCAAAAATAGCTCAGTCGCTAACGGAGTATTCGGATACCTGGCGACCTCCGAATTAACTAGCCTTATCTGTGTATGCGAATCTCTGCACAGACGGACCACCCTTTCTTCGCTTCTCGTGGGAACAAAATATGAACAAACAAAAAAACAAAAAAACAAAGGATGTGGGTGAGACCGGTTCTTCTTCTAAACCGGGCGGCGGTATGGTGTCAACACTGTCCGCCGTTAGTCCTGTGTTGTGTATCAGCAGGGAAGCTGGGGTCAACCCTGGCTCCTCTGCTGGTGCAAACCAGGACGGAAGTAGGAAGGTAGAAATACCTAATTTCAGGAGAGGAAGAGCTGTGGATAATGGCTCCTCCACTTCTAAAGAGAGTAAACCTCTCGATAACTCGACTCGACAGGAAGCACCTCTCGGCGGTGCAAGGGCTGTGGATAATGGCCCGGGCACGGTCAGGGGGGGGCTCTCTGCCGAGCTGCTCGCGCAATGACAAGCGCAAGGCTAAACCTTCTAGGAAGGCCTACAACCAAAGGCGTTATGCTGCGAGGATCCTGAAGGCCTCTGGTTCAACACTGGGGGTCCAGGGTGAATCGGAGCAGAACGAGAAGGTTAAGTGGGCCAAAAGCATTCTCGAGAATCCTAAGACCAGCGAACGCGTAACGTCGAAACGCGATCGGTCCTTGGAGGAGAATGCTCCAGTGCCCAAAAGACCTCGTGTGCTGAACACCAGCACACCCCACAGAACCTTCAGGGACGTTCTTAAAAATAATATCGAGGTTGCGGTTATTGACAGGAACGACATTGATGGCACGATATCCCCGGAACGTTGGCAGTTGGTGAAAAGGAAACTTCTGATTGACTTCTTAGAAGTCATGACGGAGAATCCCGGACCACCACCTATCACTAGCGACGGGGGTTGGCATCAGGGTCATGTCAAGCTCATCTTCTGCGATGATCAGAGGTCATGTGACCTCTACAAGCTTGCTGTCGGAAGGTTAGGTGAAGTATGGCCAGGTGCAAAACTCGAGGTTGTTGCTAAGGAGGATATCCCGTGCAGACCAAGAGCTCGTACTTGGATCCCAGCTGAACCTGACCTCCCGGAGACTATTCTCCGAATAATCAAGATCAGCAACCCGAACCTGCCGACTCACAACTGGAAAGTCGCGAAATTGGAGGAAGTAAAGGGCTCTTCTAGGAGCGCGATTATCGTGATTAATAAAGAGTCCCTTGCCCCTCTGACTCAGACCAAAGGTGTGATTCGGTATGGGTATGAGACGATCACCCTGAAGGTCTAGGACGGAGACCTTTGTCTCCGTCTCAGCATGCGTACTGCAAAGGGAAATCGGTAGAGACAGCTCTACACACTTTAGTTCGTACTATCGAACATTCTCTTCAATACAAGGAGTACACTATGGTTGCTTTTCTCGATATAGAAGGAGCATTTAATAATGTCGACGCATCTGCAATCACAGCGGCACTATCATCTTTGGAGGTGGAGAGTTCGCTCCGGGAACTAATTAATCAGATGCTCACTAGCAGGATTATAAATTCAAAACTGGGCGAATTCTCTACAAGAAGATCTGTCAGCAGAGGCACGCCGCAAGGAGGGGTTCTTTCCCCCCTTCTATGGAACTTGGTGGTGAACGAACTACTAGTTTCTCTAGAGGCAGAACGCTACAAGGTGATTGCTTATGCGGACGATGTTGCTATTGCGGTCTCAGGAAAGCACCCAAACACCTTAAGAGATCTCTTACAAATTGCTCTAAATATGCTAACAAGATGGGCAGATCAGTGTGGATTGGGGGTCAACCCCCAAAAAACAGATCTTGTCCTCTTCACCAGGAAATATAAAATTCCGTACATTGACCCTCCGTCTATTAAAGGCATACCACTTATTTTCACTGACCAAGCCAAATATCTGGGCCTAATTTTGGACAAGAAGCTAAGCTGGAAACCTAATGTTCAAGAAAGAGTTAAAAAAGCCACAGTGGCACTCTTCTCGTGCAAAAAAGCCATAGGTAATAAATGGGGCTTTCAACCTCGCATCGCGCATTGGCTATATATTTCGGTTATTAGACCGATTCTCACATATGGTGTGTCTGTTTGGTGGAAGGCTTTGGACAAAGCCATAAATTGTGACATTTTAAGTAAAGTCCAGCGAACAGCAGGTTTGTGCATCAGTGGATCACTCCGCACAACTCCCTCCGCTGCACTTGAAGTGTTACTCCATCTGACACCCTTAGATATATTCTGTAAACACACAGCTGCGAGTACTGCCATCCGTCTCAAAGCTTCCTCACAGTGGATCAATAATGAAATTGGCCACTCGATTATTCCGAACTTACTAGGAACAATTCCCAGGTACATCGATTACTCCATTCCGCGATTTCAGTTTGACAAAAATTTTCAAGTTTCAATACCCTCTAGATCAGTCTGGGAGGATTTGTCATTCCTTGAGGATAATTGTGTCCACTTTTATACCGATGGATCAAAAACTGAGGACGGGGTGGGTTGTGGGGTGTACTCTGACAAGCTTAAACTAAGCCTATCCTTCCGTCTTCCTAATCATTGTAGCGTGTTCCAGGCGGAAATTCTAGCGATAAAAGAAGTTCTATCTTGGCTTAAGGAAAACGTGATATCAACCACTGATATCCGTATTTTCTCTGATAGCCAAGCTGCCATTAAATCTCTTGACTCTGTCTCCTGTAACTCACTGACAGCCCTCAACTGCCGATCATCTCTCACGGAGATGGCGCAGCAGTTTAACATTCACCTATGTTGGGTGCCGGGCCACAGGAATATTGATGGCAATTGCAAGGCTGATGAACTCGCTAGAAATGGAACCATCTTACCAATCGCATCAGGTAATGCAAATATTGGTATACCTCTCGCTACATGTAAACTCATGCTGGTGCAAGATGCCATTAGGTTAACTAATCTAAGGTGGAACACCATCACTACATGTGTGGCGACAAAGCAGATCTGGCCATTACTAAATCTGAGTCGATCTAAATGCTTGTTGTCACTAAATAGATCGCATATTAGCTTCGTAGTTGGTGTCATCACAGGACACTGTCTAATTGGGAGACACGCCGCAAGGCTGGGTGTTTTCTCCAACGACTTTTGCAGAAGCTGCATGGATGAGGAGGAGGAAGAAACAACTACTCATCTTCTTTGCACATGCCCTGCTCTGTCCCAGAGACGTAGGGTTTATCTGGGAGAATACTTTTTCAACGACCCCAGCGATCTTGCTAACATAGACATTAACAATCTCTCACGCTTCATAAGAAGCTCCAAATGGTTCAACGAGTAGGGAGATAAATCTCTAGATTCTTATGGTATCACAACGGGCCAATCCTGGCCTAAGTGTGTCGGTTTTTTTTCACACTGACAGCCACGTCAACCTAACCTAACCTCATGTCGGCCTCGTCAGCCACTAATTTTTTGGTTGCTGTTTCTGTGTATATACAAGTGCGTCCTCAAACGACCACACCACACAACACAAAAACCATCGTGATGATAGTACTATAGGTTCTATATACAATGCCCACGAGAAATATCTGGTTGGTAGGTTAAGTTTGTAAATACATTCTTCGTTTTTGTTTTTATAACTATCAAATTATTTTAATAGGCTTTGAAAAATTAATTTTCAAATTCAAATTTAAAAAAAAAATAATTTTGAAATAGTAATAATAAATTCTAACAAATAATTGATGAGTACTTAGGTGCGTACAGAAAAAAATTGTTATTGAAATACAACGTTAAAAGTTACAATCTATACATAATTAAAAGGTAAATTGGAAACATTCTTAGATAGTTATGTAGGTACTTTGAAATTGTAACATATAAAAATAAAAACTGTATGCGTTTGAAATCACCAAAGTGTCGTCATTCACTTAAAAACTAGGCTTTAGAGCCCATAAAAGTGGCTTAGAGTCGATTTTAAAATGTACAAAATGAGTTTCAAGTTGGTAAAGCATGAAATTTGTTTCATTGAATTTTTTTTCTGTTTTTAAAAACCTTTTATCATCGTGATGTTGTGTTATGTTTGTCTTAATAAGCCAAGTCTAAAAAAAGCACTTTAAACTTTATTTTTAAACTAAATATTCTTAGTCTTGTAAAGGTGAATTTTCAAAGTACATAATACAATTTAACGCTTCTTCCACAACTTATTTAATGTTGATTAAATCGGCTCAACTTAACTAGTTTCCAAGGGAAAAGAACGAGGACGTAGCAGGATATCGACCTCCACACTCCCATCTTTTCAAACTTCTTTTTGAATATTTAAAGGCATTACAATAATGTTATGTTTTAACTCATTTACGCATTCATAACATTTATCAATTTTAAAATTGGTATTAGTAAATTAAATTGGTATTTAATAAAATGTTTATATAAAATTATAAATGTTTTACATTTCGCTTTTAATTAACTTTTCACAACGCAACGTTTACTTCAAAAACAAAACTTAGGCAGCAAAAAGTCTAGTCTTAACCGCTCAGTAATGCATCGAAATGATTAGAACATGTCTTCCATTCTAATTTTTACAAACCTTTTTAGACCTGCCATAGTAGTAAAAATCACACACAAAAATGGATACACTTTTGTTTATCTACATGTTTTTGTTGTTGTGTGTCTGCATGTTATCTTTATCAACTTTACTTTCAAAAGCTCTTTGTCTGGTAAGGAAAAAATATGGCCCACGTTTGCATGCAGAGATAAGACAACTGTTTAACTTTATTATCTGTGCTTGAGGTAATAAAAATAGGTGTGTTTGGTTACACAAACTTCGTACAACGTCGCACAACGTTTCACAAATTCCTGTTTGTTAACTCAAGAAAGTTGCAACAAGAGAGCACAATGAGAGAGTAAAAAATTTCCCCTCCATGAAAAAACTTGCAACTTTCTGCTACAAGAATTTCCGAGTGCAAGGAGTTTAGTAACTGTCAAAATTAGCAACTGCCATTTGTGTCATTGTCACTTGTTTCTTTTGTGCCTTTGTGGATTTTTGCGATTTGAAAATTTGAAATTTAAAAATGGAAAGGGAAGGTAGTTAAAGTTGCAATTTCTTTTTGCACTGCTTCCTTGCGTTGCCTCGTCTATTACAAATGAATCCACGGCTGAATTATCCATCATTTTCAAAATTTACTCGGTTATTATTGAATCATTTTCTGATTCACTGGATGTCGACGAATTCAAAATTTCCGACATCACGATTAAAATACTTTCAAGACATTTCGGTTTTATAAATAAATCAAACTTTCACAAAAAAGATTCATACTGAGATATCATACTGACGTTCATGCACAAAGTGAAACAAAAGCGTTTGGTTACTTTGCGACAAGTTGTACTCTGTCTGAGAGAATTTTCCCCTCTTTTCAAGAATTTGGCAGATTAAACACTTCGTGCTACAAAAGTAACCAAACAGACTTAATAACGTCCCAACGTTTCTTAGTGCCTTGTCATCACCAACAAAAACTAATCCGTCCCTGTACTATTTGACAGCAATGCCACAGATGAATCACCTGATTAAAATTTATTTTTATTTTGAAAAAATTTGCTATTTTTATCTTGAAATACCATGAAATATCAATAATTAAAAAGTATTCTACGATAATGCGTTTGCCTAAATAACATCACTTCGAGTTACTTTTTGTGGTATATGATCCAAAACTTACCTGTGAAATACCGAATTCTTTCGCAATGCTCTCACCAAGGCAGCTGTGCCACGGATTCTTTTATTTGTATTTTAATGCTTCACTCACGTGCACTGTACGATATAATACGTGTCAAAAGCTTCTTCCCTTATTTCTTATTCTATGCTGTGCCTGTGAACCAACCCGAAGCTTTGCATATGAAATCTATTATAGTACTCTCATGAGTAGTACCTTTGTATATGAAAAATATAGTACTCTCATGGTGGAAGTCGAATGGGACGACATCTATTGTATGCGGGCAATCGTTACTCTTTTTTTTTTTTGCGGAGAGCTTATGGAGGTTTTAATCGATATTTATTGATATTTTTTAGATGCAATAATCCAAAAAATAGTCTCCTCTTGCCCCTACCACCAATTTCCGACGCTTAAAGACTCCCAAAAAAATTACACCTCACAGCGCCACCACAAGGGTCAGGGCAACCCTAAAAAAAACTCGCCATGATAGTACTATAGTTTTCATATACAAAGAGTTTTCATATACAAAGGTAGTACTCTCATGAGCACGTTCCACGCAGCTGTGTTGTGTGGTCGTTTGAAGGCGAACTTGTATATAAACAGAAACATTAACCAGAAAATTAGTTAGTTGCATTGTATAGTAATTTGATTTCATATGCAATAGTTAGTTGTGTGATCGCTGGGGGCCGACGTGTGGAACCTTTGTATATGAAAACTATAGTACTATCATGGCGAGTTTTTTTTAGGGTTGCCCGGACCCTTGTGGTGGCGCTGGAAAATGTGAGGTGTAAAATTCGATTTTGGGAGTCTTTAAGCGTCGAAAATTGGTGGTAGGAGCAAGAGGAGACTATTTTTTGGAAAATTGCATCCAAATAATATCAATAAATATCGATTAAAACCTCCATAAGCTCTCAGCAAAAAAAAAAAAAGAGTAAGGGTTGCAGGCATACCTTAGATGTCGCCCCATTCGACTTCCACCATGATATTACTATAGTTTTCATATACAAAGATCCGTGCAACCCTAAAAAAAACTCGCCATGATAGTACTATAGTTTTCATATACAAAGCTGTTTCTGTGTATACCTATATACAAGTGCGCCCTCAGACGACCACAGCACACAACTCAAAAATCATCATGATGATAGTACTATAAGTTTTATATACAATGACCATGAGAGTACTATAGTTTATATGTATATACAAAGGCGGAACGTGTTCATAAGAGTTCTATGCAAATTTATATGCAATGCCCGAAGCCAAAACGTTTTTTTTAATTCACCACGACTTTTTTTTGCGTAAAACAATGTCACTATTTTTTTTTTTTTTTTGTATAGAGTTTGACAGATACTTTTTCTCTTAAGTGAAATTCATATATGCTGCGACCTGCGGATGCGAATAATTCAGGAGCGGGTCATCTTATAATACTGTGTTTCAGAATTCTGTATGGTTAAGATAAGATACTGTAAGATCATAATTCTGTATATTATTATACTATAGATGTAAAATTCTTGTGTATGAACAAAATACTGTATTTCCAATACAGTATGAAAAAAAAAGCAATTTTTTTTAAACTCAATATTTTGAAAATAGGTGAATAATATCTCTTGAAATTTTCTTTTTAAGTAATATATACTACTAAATACTCAAAACTTCGCATTCCAATTTTTTTTAATAAAAGTTTTGCATACATTTTATATATAATTTTTTGAATTTTTGTTTAAAAAAATCCTGTTATTATGATTTTAAACTTCTATTTTAGCTTATTTCAGCAATTTAAATAATGAATATTTGTCTCTAATGATATACATATGTACTTGTTTTTGTACTTACCTTCATATTTTTTTTCTAATGACTTATTTTTTTTTTTTTTTTTTTTGTATTTATGTACTTCCAGAGTTAAAGCTCCTAAATATATACCAACGTTACTGATTTAACTCTTTCTCATCTTAGAAAAAAAATTCGTTTACATGTTTCACATCGAAAAAAGTTTAAAGTAAATTCCTTAAGTGTTCCTATCCAAGTGAACAGCACTGCATTTCTCCATTTTTTTTATCCCCAGCGTATAAGCTCGCGTGTTGCTCCTTATCACTTCCTACATGCTACATCTAGAGACTAGCACAATACATTCTTAGTTGACGACAACGTGTATGTACAAGTCAATAGACCGCACTAAAGAAAGTTGTAGCTTATGTTACCATTATAATGTAATTATGTTTCGTTTTATACAGACTTTTTTGTCTGTTGGGGTTGATCAGCATAGTACATTATATGTAAATTGAAGTAAACAACTTGGACTGAGTCACCTTCAGTCATGCTCTGAATGGAACGAATATAATATATCTACGTACAAAATAACCACAAAAACTACGTTATTTCAATTTCGATGACTGAGTTTCGTACTCAAAACAGTAAGGTTAAATGACCACTATCCAAATTAAAAGAACAAACAATATTTATAGAGTAAAAATTATATTTTATATTTGTTAAAGTTGGTAATTTTTTTTGGAGCTTTGACAAGTAAAATACAAAATAAAAACTAAAAATTTTAATGATTTCTTCCCAAATACGTTGTCATTTAATGTTAATATTAATATTTTTCTCAAAATTCATATATGAATGTAGAGGTATTCTAATTTTTTAAAAAAATGTTTTATAAATCTGTGGGTAGATGAAATAGTCTTTTTTTTTGTAAGATGATGTGATTTGAAGTGATCTTAGAAGTATTTCAATTGGTTTGGACATTCATCAGGGATAATTAGAACCGATTTTTTTTTTTGTTTTTGTAAATATATAACATTAAGTATAATATTATAATAAATTAAAGCAAATATTAAGTAGAATAGAAGCTAACATCAAATTGAGCGCAAATACAAACAAGTTGAATAAAAAGTAGAGATTTTCCGAGATACAATTGAAGATTTACTTATATACCGCTTTTAAATGCATTAGGAAAGGTGGAGCGACGGGGAACCTTTCACCAGAATCCCCCTGATGAGAAGCCACCAGGTGGAATTCTTCCCTTTGATTGCTGACTTTCGTTGCACGACGGCGAAATATCAGATGTTGGAGACTTCTTAGGCTGTGAAGATGTATTCTCTACTTCAGACGATTTGGTGGTTAATTCCTCTCGAATTTTCTCAACAACTTTATTTGGGTCTTCTGAGTTCATGCACGCGTTCATATTTGAAGAATTCTGTTGATTATATTTCGGACGTGGTGCATTTACTTGCGCATCGACATCACCGAATATGTTAGTGTGGCCGCCGCCTGGTGGCTTGAGTACACGGCTAGATGGACGGGCACTGTTGGTGAGACCAATTTTGAGCTCAGTGGAAGTCATGGTTTGATGATTATTTTTATATACTTAGTGTTGTTGCTGAAAATATTAACAAAAGGTCAAAAATGAGAACAAAGAATGAAATCATACAAAAAGCGCCGCATGAAATATGCGAGCAGAATTTACTTTTTTACCACGATTTCACTTAAAAAAGTAAATTAGCAGATACAAAAAAGTAATGAGGTTACGACCAACTATGACGATGACGTGAGCCTTTAGACCAGACACCAAAGTGTGGTGTTGCTATTTAAGAGAAACTCACATCAACTTAAAAATCCGGCGAACGGAACAAAGTAACAGCAAGCACAGAAAAAGAAATAAAAGACCCCTACTGCGGCGTGTGCTATTTTAAGTCTACGTCCATACAATACATATAAATAAGCTGGAATGAATTGCATTGCTCTGGCGAAAAGTATTTATGGGATGAGGAATAAATGGTCGATTTTTGCATCTCCATAAAGCGCGACGAGACAACGAGGCAACACATTCAATTTTCATTTGTTTTACGGTTCCTCCGAAAATTTCTATATATTTAGTGAGGTCAAAACAAAAATACAAAATAAATTACAATTTCTGGTTCTCTGGCCAAAAAAGGCAGATGTATACAGTTAAAATTAGATTAGCGAGAAATGGCACTGCTAGATAATATGTATGTCTATAGATACAAATTGCATAAAATCGCAATAAATTTATATACATATAATCAAGGCAAATATGCTTTACTTACAATTATAAAAGATTTTCGCTTCCTCTCAGTTTGAATGTGAGATTTAAAATGTTTAATATGCAAATTTAAATAAACGGCTGAAAACCACACCTAGCTACACACAATTCAATTCTAGAAAGAAAAAAATAAAAACTTCAGGCTGCACGTTCCTTCTTGAAGCTATAACAACTCTTAACTGTCCGAACTGTGTATTATTTTAAACAAAAAAGAAATCGGCTACGGGCGTTCCGGTAGTCGTTTCGTTATTCGTTTGCTTGCGGTCTTGGTCTTGCACTTTTTTGGTTGGAAAAAAATGACAGTTGCGCTGGAATCTCTAGAAATGGCTTGCGCGCCAAGAGCCTACAGTTTGGCTGTGTTCAATGAAACAGTTGAAATGGAAGATTTCAATTTGAAAGCCGTGAAATGCTTTAGTTTTGTAGATAAACAAAATTATTTAAAATTATATATATTCAGTCTTATTTAATAGAATTCGCTAAACAGATGAATAGTTATGCAGTGCATAAGGTTTTATGTAGCCGCTATGTAACGTTGCATAAATTCGTATTTATAAAAAATGTTCCTATAAATTATAGTTATGCAGTGCTTATGTCAAAAAAAGTACCAAAATGGGGAAATCTATTCCATTTTTCCATTTCACTGTCATTATCAAATCAGCTGTTTGTAGAGAAGTACCTATCAAAAAAAAATAATAAACAAAAAATAAAAATAATGGAACCGCCGAAAGCTAAACGAATCCGTACGGCCAATTGGATTCTTCCGATAAAGTAAGTATTATAAGCGAAACAAATGTTTGAATATAATTAATACAACTTTTTGGATACTCCTCCGAAAACTTGTGGAAGACACAATTTAAAAATGAGGTAAATTGGAAGGGCATTTTTATTATTTTTTAATTTGAATTATTCAAAACAAATTATGGACATTAATCAAAATGACATTTCCTCACTATAATTTCCTTATGTAGGCTCTATTCAACCCCTAAACGCGTTTAGCTTATTATGGCACTATGTAACGTTGCATAAGTTTTATAAATAACATTTCCGCGTTTAGAGGCATTATAAGGAGTACATAACTTTATGTAGGCTCTATGTTGGGTTTTTAAATAAGACTGATAAAGTATAGTACTATCATGGTGGAAGTCGAATGGGGCGACATCTAATTTACCTATGCAACCCTTACTCTTTTTTTTTTTTTGCGGAGAGCTTATGGAGGTTTTAAATGATATTTATTGATATTTTTTGGATGCAATAATCCAAAAAATAGTCTACTTTTGCCCCTAGCACCAATTTCCGACGCTTAAAAAGACTCCCCAAATCGAATTTTACACCTCACATTTTGCAGCGCCACCACCAGGACCTCTGCAACCCTAAAAAAAACTCGCCATGATAGTACTATAGTTTTCATATACAAAGGCATAGAGAAAAGACTTACCTAGAGAACCGACCGGTACCCCTCTTGCTTCTTAAACCCGCAAATCTTATTGGAAGCTTTTCTCCTATCGGTGTGTACATGTAAGTTGTGAAAAAAAAAACTAAATGTCAGATTGGACTACAAAAACAACTAATGGACTTTTTGTTATTTGTCAAAAATGACAGACTTACTGAGGTTTGTATTTTGTGTATTTTGCTTTAATATTTTTGCAAATTGTTTTTATTAATTTATTATTCAACCAATTCAACAGGTTCATCAACAAAAAAGATATCAAATTCAACAACAACAGCAACAAAAGCAAACATCTATCTCCAATTACCAAAACAAGCAGCAGCAACAGCATATTGTTACGATAGGGCCGCGCGTTCCTGCAGGATATACACCAAATTCCTCGCCAGCTTTATCGGCTGCTGGTTCGGAGGTACCGAGTCCATTTGGCGACCGAAAATCAAATGTGATAAAGAATACAACCCAAGAGACCCAAGTAAGTTTGATTATTTTCATATTCTCGCATTTGATAATGCAACATCCACAGATGCTCGATCCCATAAGAAATGCATTGGATAACTAACGCATTCACACCTCTGTTGCCTTAATCAGTTTGTAGGGCGATAGCGAACGAACCCCTCGAGTCGGTTCTCTAGGTAAGTCTTTTCTCTATGTACAAAGGTATGCATGCATATAACTACCTATAGCGATTAAGAATTAAATTATTTTGTATTTTACTGAAAACTGAATTTGTTGAAAGTCTTGAAGCTATATTTTTTATTAATTATTTGAGATTTTGCAGAGAAAGCAACGAAAAATATTATTTTATTCGCTTAGTTAATTTCAAATAAGTGACTCCTTGAACAAACGTGGTTAAGGTAGAACTATAATCGTCGAACGTCTGCTGTATATAGAATCTATAGTACCTTTGTATATGAAAACTATAGTACTCTCATGGTCATTGTATATAAAACTTATAGTACTATCATCACGATGATTTTTGAGTTGTGCGCTGTGGTCGTCTGAGGGCGCACTTGTATATACACAGAAACAGCAACCAGAAAATTAGTATGCGCTGTGATCTCTTGGGGCCGACGTGGTGGAACGTGCTGATGATAGTACTATGCAAATTCATATACAATGCTCATGGTGGAAGTCGAATGGGGCGACATCTAATGTATGCCGGCAACCCTTACTCTTTTTTTTGGCGGAGAGCTTATGGAGGTTTTAAATGATATTTATTGATATGTTTTGGATGCAATAATCCAAAAAATAGTCTCCTCTTGCCCCTACCACCAATTTCCGACGCTTCAAGACTCCCAAAATCCAATTTTACACCTCACATTTTGCAGCGCCACCACCAGGATCCGGGCAACCCTAAAAAAAACTCGCCATGAGAGTACTATAGTTTTCCTTTGTATATGAAAACTATAGTACTATCATGGCGAGTTTTTTTTAGGGTTGCAGAGGTCCTGGTGGTGGCGCTGCAAAATGTGAGGTGTAAAATTCGATTTGGGGAGTCTTTAAGCGTCGAAAATTGGTAGTAGGGGCAAGAGTAGACTATTTTTTGGATTATTGCATCCAAAAAATATCAATAAATATCATTTAAAACCTCCATAAGCTCTCCGCAAAAAAAAAGAGTAAGGGTTGCATAGGTAAATTAGATGTCGCCCCATTCGACTTCCACCATGATAGTACTATAGTTTTCATATACAAAGAGTTTTCATATACAAAGAGTACTCTCATAAACACGTTCCACACGTCGGCCACCTAGCGATCACACCCCTAACTAATTTTCTGGTTGCTGTTTCTGTGTATATACAAGTGCGCCCTCAAACGACCGAAAACGAAAATTAACCGAAGAATTTTTAACAAATCTATTATATTTGTAGATTGCAGCGAAGACGGCTCTTAAGAATGTAAAGTAGGTAGGTAGAAATGGCAATTCAAGGCAACCTTGCATGAGATCCAATTATTTAGCGCTGTAGTGCGCCGTTTTGATACCATAACTCGTTTGACCTATGATAGGAAGGGAAAGATTTATAGAAGAGCTTCACAGCGGATTATGTTAGAGCCATTTTGTCGCATTAAGAAAAAAGATAAGATCTCTGATCTTCGTCTCAGATAGCTCGTCAAGTTCGTGAAAGAATGCTTTTCCAAAGGATTGCATTCTAATGTTTTCCAGAGCAGGACATTTGCAGAGGAAATGGATTACCGTTTCCCTTTCTCGTTGGTCTCTACAACTACGACAAAACGTGTTGTAAGAAATGCCCAACTTCTCTGCATGAACTCCTATAGGCCAATGTCCGGTACACACCGCAACAAGTCTGGCCTGGGTCTGCATAGAAGCTCGTTTGTACGGGTTTTATTATAGGTGGGCCATATCTTCCTAGATATAATGCAGTTGGTTAAATTGCTCCACCTTCGATTTGATTCAGTTTGATAGATAGAAAAGATGTTCACCTTCATAGCACCAAGAGGAATGTTAACCATTTCCGCAAGTGAGCTATGAAGGGCCGATCCTTGTCTGGCTAGCTCGTCTGACCGTTCATTTCCCTCGATACCACTAATGCTCAGGCTCGCAAGCTCATCGCGACATTGCTGGACCAATTTAGATGAGTATCTAGCCGAGTTAATGGCTTTGACCGCTGCCTGACCATCTGTAAAGATAGCCGCATTTCGGTTTTGGTTTGGGCTTTGTTTAAGTATCTTACATGCCTCCCTTATTGCCAGCACTTCAGCCTTAAAAACGCTAGCAAAGTCAGGAAGCCTAAAGGATTTAGCTACTTTTAGGGACTCAGAGAAGATCCCAGAACAAACACCACACTCCATCTTTGAGCCGTCAGTAAAGATGGTTGTGTCGAAACCTATTGTCACGATGTCATCTTCCCAGTCTTTTCTGGATGGGAAAATAACATTAAAACCCTTACTTAGGTTCAAAGTAGGAGTGCAGTAGTCAGTGTTTACCGAGATAATATCTGAGGGAATTAATTTCGTTAAGTTGCTGTGACCGTATGGTTTTGACAACCAGCTGTTTAATTCCTTCAGCCTAAACGCTTTGCAAGAAACTGTCAGTCTTATTTAATAGAATTCGCTAAACAGATGAATAGTTATGCAGTGCATAAGAGTTTATGTAGCCGCTATGTAACGTTGCATAAATTCGTATTGTAACGAAGATTAGTTAACTACTTTTGAAAATTAATATAACGACTTTTACATTCGAACTATATCGATTCTCGAATGCGATGACAGCGCCATCTAGTACCATTGCGATTTAAAACAACCTGCTATGAGCTTTGAATGAGCTTTTTCGAACATTGGTAAATGTCGAAGTCCGAAGGGGAATTATTCTTTGTATATGAAAACTAGTTTTTTTAGAGGGAATTAATTTCGTTAAGTTGCTGTGACCGTATGGTTTTGACAACCAGCTGTTTAATTCCTTCAGCCTAAACGCTTTGCAAGAAACTGTCAGTCTTATTTAATAGAATTCGCTAAACAGATGAATAGTTATGCAGTGCATAAGAGTTTATGTAGCCGCTATGTAACGTTGCATAAATTCGTATTGTAACGAAGATTAGTTAACTACTTTTGAAAATTAATATAACGACTTTTACATTCGAACTATATCGATTCTCGAATGCGATGACAGCGCCATCTAGTACCATTGCGATTTAAAACAACCTGCTATGAGCTTTGAATGAGCTTTTTCGAACATTGGTAAATGTCGAAGTCCGAAGGGGAATTATTCTTTGTATATGAAAACTAGTTTTCATATACAAAGAATTATTCCATCTATCTGTCAGAATAGAAAGAGCGAGATACAGGTTCTAAAGATTTCTATTGCTTTCGAGATTAGACCAGAACCAGATATTTCCCTATATAAGGTTGATGGCGCTACCGATTGGACACAGTTTATTTTTGAAAGTGAAAGAATAAAGTTCGTGTAAAGTGTTGTGCCAGTGATTAATAAAAGTGATTTTAATTGAAGTAAAGTGTGTTTTATTTTAAATGTAATAAGAAGAAGTTAAGAAATAAAGTAAATAAGTTTTTATTGCGAACCCTTAGCAGAATATTACATTGGTGTTAGAAGTGGAATAAAAACTTATGTTGTCTGTGCATTCAGATAATTTGTGGTGATAAAAAAAAAAAAAAAAAAAATATACGTGTGTGTGTTTTGATGAAACAAAGCCAAAAAGTGACTGTGAGAAGAAAAATAAAAGGGAAATGGGTAAGACAGTGATTGAATTGAATTGTGTTGAACTTAAGGCAGACTCGAAAAACAACGTACAGAACAAAAGAATCTTCTCGAAGAACAACGTACAGAACAAAAGAACCAACTGGAACAAATGGAAAAACAACAAAAGAATCTTCTCGAAGAACAACGGACAGAACAAAAGTGTGAACAACAGAACCTTCTCGAACAACTGAAAAAACAACAAAAGTGTGAAAAAGAGAACCTTCTTGAACAAATGGAAAAACAACAAAAGAACCTTTTAGATGAACAGAAGACTCTCATCGAAGGTAAGCTTGATGCCTTTGAGAACAAGTTCGCTACTATTGATGGACGTTTTGATTGCGTCGAAAAGCAATTTTCAAAAGTAGACGCAAAGCTCGAGAGTGTTCAAGAAAAATTCGAAGGCAAAATACAAAGCATTGCCGACGAATTAGACAAAGTTCGAAAAATTAAGATTAGGGAAAGTGTTGGCGATTACCCAAGGAAGAAGGAAATACATCCACCGACTTTTGACGGGCAAACTTCTTGGTCGGTCTATAAAAAACAGTTTGAGGCAGCCGCAGCGACAAATGGCTGGGATGAAGAAGACAAATTTATAGCTCTGACGGTTGCCCTCAGAGGATCTGCTGCTGAACTGCTGCAAACCATTCCAGCAGATAAGAATGGTAACTTCAGTGCTCTTGTTCAGGCCATAGACAAACGCTTTGGAGATGGACATATGCAAGAAGTCTTCCGCGTCCAACTGAATACTAGAGTCCAGAAAAGAGGAGAAACTCTGCAGCAACTTCAAGCGGATATTGAACGGTTGGCGCATCTCGCATATCCAGCTGCAGGGGATGAAATCGTCAACCAACTTGCAACAGAAGCCTTCATCCGTGCTGTATCTGACATCAACTTACAGCGAGCAATTAGAACTGCTGGAAAACGTACGCTTCCTGAAGCTTTAGCGTTTGCTCTGACTATGGAAGCGGCAGAACAAGCTTCCCAAGGAGTTCATCGAGTCAGAGAAGTCGAAGTTGAAGAATGCTCTTGTCAGAAAATCGCATTCCAAAGAAGCCAGCGTGAAGGACTTGCTCGATGCTGGAATTGTAACAAAACCGGACATCTCCAGCGGCAGTGCAGATTACCACCGAGAAGAGCTGCATGCCAACATTGTGGAAGCAGAACCAACGCTGGAGAACAACCAAGCAATAGTACCAACACTCCTGCTCAACTTGTTTCCCAGACGGGAAACGAGTAAGAACCAACTTCGAGGGGCAGAAGCTGGTTTCTGGTATCGATGGCCCCTATCCAACACTATCCAAGTCTCACAGATTAAACGAGACAACAAAAGTCTGACAGTGGAGGCAATAATAAACAAAAAGAAACACGTGGCTACAATCGACACCGGTGCCACCGCCTCCATTGTGCAAAAAGACTTAGTCAAGATGACTTGGCTACACAACACCAATAGCTACCGTCTGAAGACCGCCACAGGAGAGGCAGCAAAAGTGTATGGCGAGGTTCGTCTTATGATCCGTTTGGCAGAACAGGAGTTTTCACACTTATTCCTGGTAGCGGATATATGTGACGAGTGCATCGTTGGAATCGACTTCATGAAGGAGCATGGAATAATTTTGGATATTGGTAAGCAAGTTCTTAAGTACCAAAATGTGGAGATTCCAATGGTATATGGCAAGGAAAACTCAACAATTATCAGGACCGTCATCGAAAAAGACATTTGTTTGCCTGCTTCTTCGGAAGTATTCGTGTGGACGAAACTAAAGGGCGACTTTGGAAGCCATCGATACCTCATGGTGGAACCAGATGCGAAACAACGTTCCCAAAACATCATGGTAGGGAAGACTCTGGTGGCACCAAAGAACAACATGGTGCCTGTACGGATACTGAACATCAAACCGTACGAAATTAACCTCAAGAAGGGAGAAATAGTTGGGCAATGTGAACCTGTATCCGCGATTACTAAGATCACCGAAGCGGAAACTAAGAGGCTCCTGAGCTTTGATAGACTAAAAGACCAAATTCTGAAGTCATCAAGTCTGAGTCAACATCAGCTTAATGTTGCTGGAGATCTTCTTCATGAATATGCTGATATATTCTCCTCACCCAACGGACAATATGGTCGAACACAACTTGTACGGCATCAAATTGATACAGGAGATGCAAGACCAATTCGTCAACCAGCAAGACGTCTCCCTCTAGCAAAACAATCTGAAGTTGAAGAAATGATATCGGCAATGAAGAAAGTCGTTCTTGTCAAAAAGAAGGATGGAAGCACTCGATTTTGTGTAGACTACCGAAGACTGAACGACGTGACAAAGAAAGATAGCTACCCTCTACCCAGAATCAGCGACACCTTAGACGCGATGGAAGGAGCCCAATGGTTTTCAACTTTGGATTTGAAGAGCGGTTATTGGCAAGTCGAAATTCACCCAGAAGATCGGGAAAAGACGGCGTTCTCCACAGGAAACGGTCTGTGGCAGTTTAATGTGATGCCATTCGGACTATGCAACGCTCCAGCAACTTTTGAGCGTTTGATGGAGTGCGTTCTTCATAGACTAACCTGGAAATCTTGCCTGGTCTACCTGGACGATGTCATCGTGTACGGAAAAACATTTGACGAACATTGTAAAAACCTTAAAGCTGTATTCCAGAGGCTTCGAGAGGCACATCTAAAGTTAAATCCTAAGAAATGTTCGTTTTTTAAGACCGAAGTTAAATATTTGGGACATATCATCTCATCCCAAGGAGTAAAAACTGATCCTGAGAAAGTTGACACTGTAAAGAATTGGCCATACGCCTCAGGACAAACATCAACTCCGGAGCTTTCTTGGTCTGGCCACATATTATCGGCGTTTCGTAAAGGATTTTGCTAAGATCGCCAAAAGCTTGCATCATCTTACTGAAAAGGGGAAGCCGTTC
Organism: Syrphus vitripennis; assembly: GCA_958431115.1. Lineage (NCBI taxonomy): Eukaryota > Metazoa > Arthropoda > Insecta > Diptera > Syrphidae > Syrphus > Syrphus vitripennis. Next base: position 68,487,566 of record OY288108.1, read on the forward strand.
AAATGGTCAGGTGAGTGCGAGAAAAGCTTTCAAGAACTGAAACTGCGTTTATGTAATGCACCTGTACTAGCCTATCCAACTCCAGGAAAACCTTTCATCATCGACGCTGATGCAAGTAACGTTGGAATTGGAGCTGTACTATCGCAAGTACATGACGGAGAGGAAAAAGTTGTCGCCTACTACAGCAAGGTACTCTCGAAGCCAGAAAGGAATTATTGCGTTACAAGGAGGGAACTTCTCGCTCTGATATTGGCAACAAAGCACTACCATAAGTACATCTATGGACAAAAGTTCCTTCTTCGAACAGATCATGGTGCTCTCAATTGGCTTTTAAACTTCAAAAATCCAGAAGGTCAAGTAGCAAGATGGATCGAGAGGTTGCAGACGTATGATTATGAAATTCAACATCGAAGATGAAAGCTGCATTCAAACGCAGACGCGCTATCCCGGCGACCGTGTAAACCAGACTGTAAGCATTGCACACGCCAAGAAGAAAAGGAAATGATTATCGTTCAACGAACAAGAGCTGATCCCATTTACGGTTGGAACAACGAAGAACTCAGAACGGCCCAACAAGAAGATCCGGATATCGAACCCATTCTTGCCTGGAAAGAACACCAAGAGAAACCAGAGTGGTGTGATATCTCCTACCGAAGTCCGGCTCTCAAAGCATATTGGGCACAATGGGACTCGCTTCATGTGCAAGAAGGGGTATTAAGGCGTAAGTGGGAATCCGCAGACGGTAAATCTTATGTGATGCAGCTAGTCGTACCTCGGTCAAAGGTTAACGACGTACTTCAAGAGATGCATGATGGAACTTCTGGAGGTCATTTGGGAGTGAATAAGACGCTGGAAAAGGTACGACAACGATTCTACTGGCTACATGCAAGAGATGACGTCGAAAGATGGTGCCGAAAATGTGATACTTGTGCTGCTAGCAAGGGACCAGGTAGAAAAATGCAAAGTAAAATGCAGCAGTATAATGTGGGCACACCTTTTGAGAGAATCGCAATAGATGTCGCGGGTCCTTTTCCTCAAACTAACAACGGAAACCGATACATCCTTGTAGTCATGGACTATTTCAGCAAGTGGCCTGAAGCATTTGCCATCCCAAACCAAGAAACCAAAACAGTTGTGGATCAAATTGTCTTCAATTGGGTGAGCAGGTTCGGTGTTCCCATGGAGCTTCATTCTGACCAAGGAAGGAACTTCGAATCAAAAGTCTTTCAGGAAGTTTGCTCGCTCCTTGGCATTAAAAAGACAAGAACAACACCGCTCCATCCACAATCTGATGGGATGGTTGAACGATTCAACAGAACCCTTAAAGAACATCTGTCGAAGGTTGTCGGCGACTACCAACGAGACTGGGACCGACATATCCCATTGTTCCTTATGGCATATCGAAGTGCAACCCATAGCTCGACAGGAAAAACACCATCGGAAATCCTGTTCGGATCAACTATACGGCTGCCAAGTGAAGTGAAATTTGGTTGTCATCCAAATGAGTCACAGGGAACAGACGAATATGTGGATGACCTCAAGAAAAGGCTTATTGACATTCATCAACAAACAAGGACAAATATAAAATTGTCTAGTGATCGGATGAAAACAAGATACGACGCAAGAACGACAGCAACGGGATTTCAAGAAGGAGACCTTGTGTGGTTTTACAATCCTCATCGACAAAAGGGGCTATCACCAAAACTCCAACAAAACTGGGAGGGCCCATATACTGTGGTGAAAAGAATCAATGATGTGGTTTACCGTATACAAAGAGGCGTAAGAGGCAAACTAAAAGTAGTTCACGCTGACCGGTTGCATCGATATAACGGTGAAAGAGGTGATGAAATTGTTCGGGACGATCAATTCTAAGAGGGGGGCAATGTAACGAAGATTAGTTAACTACTTTTGAAAATTAATATAACGACTTTAACATTCGAACTATATCGATTCTCGAATGCGATGACAGCGCCATCTAGTACCATTGCGATTTAAAACAACCTGCTATGAGCTTTGAATGAGCTTTTTCGAACATTGGTAAATGTCGAAGTCCGAAGGGGAATTATTCCATCTATCTGTCAGAATAGAAAGATCGAGATACAGGTTCTAAAGATTTCTATTGCTTTCGAGGTTAGACCAGAACCAGATATTTCCCTATATAAGGTTGATGGCGCTACCGATTGGACACAGTTTATTTTTGAAAGTGAAAGAATAAAGTTCGTGTAAAGTGTTGCTTTGTATATGAAAACTATAGTACTATCATGGCGAGTTTTTTTTAGGGTTGCAGAGGTCCTGGTGGTGGCGCTGCAAAATGTGAGGTGTAAAATTTGGGGAGTCTTTAAGCGTCGAAAATTGGTGGTAAGGGCAAGAGTAGACTATTTTTTGGATTATTGCATCCAAAAAATATAAATAAATATCATTTAAAACCTCCATAAGCTCTCCGCAAAAAAAAAGAGTAAGGGTTGCATAGGTAAATTAGATGTCGCCCCATTCGACTTCCACCATGATAGTACTATAGTTTTCATATACAAAGAGTGTTGTGCCAGTGATTAATAAAAGTGATTTTAATTGAAGTAAAGTGTGTTTTATTTTAAATGTAATAAGAAGAAGTTAAGAAATAAAGTAAATAAGTTTTTATTGCGAACCCTTAGCAGAATATTACAGTATTTATAAAAAATGTTCCTATAAATTATAGTTATGCAGTGCTTATGTCAAAAAAAGGACAAAAATAGGGAAATCTATTCCATTTTTTCATTTTACTGTCATTATCAAATCAGCTGTTTGTGGAGAACAGGAGAAGTATCAAAGAAAATAATAAATAAAAAAAATGGAACCGCCGAAAGCTAAGCGAATCCGTACAGCCAATTGGGATTCGTCCGATAAAGTAATGTCGATTTCCATCCAACAAAAAAAAGCGCTACTTTTTACAAAAAAGATCGCTCCTTTTTTCGTTGCATGGAACTTGTCAAAATGAAATCGATTTTTTTTTGTGATTGTGTGTGTGTATTCAGTCACTGAAGTTGAGAAATGTCAAATAATCTTCATAGTATTTGTACAAGTCTGTGTAAATTTCTCTAATTTGAAAGATTTAATTTCTATTAAAAGAAGCGCTTTTTTCTTCTGAACAATTCTAAACAAATCGCTCCTTTTTTCAGAAGGAGCGCTTTTTTTGTAAAAAGTAGCGCTTTTTTTGTTGCATGGAAATCGACATAAGTATTATAAGCAGAACAAATCTTTGAATACAATTAATATAACTTTTTTGATACCTGGTAGTCAACGCGTGAACCCTGAATTGGAGATAAATTTTTTTTCGATTTGACGTTCAATGTATTTCCCATAAGAAAAAACCAAAAAAGGGTTCGAAAAACATTAATTTTACTATAGAATTCAAAGGAACGGGTACAAATATTATGATTGTAAAAGCATAATAAAATGTGTTTATTTGCAAATCAGGTGAAAAATGTATGAAAGAAATAAATAATCCTGTGTAATTTGCCCTACTATCACTGGTTATGGCCAGTAAAAAGTGGCATAATTTGAGATGACACTCACACAAGGTGTGTTTTGTTGAGAACGTAGCACAGCAGAGTAAAAAAAATCAAGAAAACGATCCACAGCAAATGTGTTTCACTTTTGACTTTAAGGCTTGTTCGATTTCTCTATCTTTGAGCACTCCGGATCTTACACTTAACGCCTCTTCACATGAGAACGACCGACGAATGGCCGAATAAATGTGATTTAAAACAATTTATTAACCTAAATTCTTCACAAATTTTAATCAAAATGACAGAAGTACATTTTGTTTTGATGTTCCGATACTAAACTAAGCTTTTTGTTTGAAAAAATACGATAAATTTGAGAAAACAAATTATTCGTCGCGAATTGCAAGATGATTGTTACGAATTGTCAAACTCTATTCGCGTTCCACATACGATCGACATTACGACGAACAAATTGTTCACGCAACTAACCTCAAAATCAATCTTGTTTTTGTTTTCTTCGTGGTGGGTCATGAATGAATTTGTCAAAGTCAAACGTCATTCGCAACGAATATAAAAGGCCATGTGAAAGAAATGTCAAACTGGACGAATATTCGCTCTTTCGTCGGTCGTTGGTCGCTCTCATGTAAATAGTCCTTTAATGATAACTTATGCCGGATTTACACGAATGGCAAAATGCCATTATTTCTGTCAAATTCTAGCCATTTTTCTTTAAATCGTGTAAACGCTCTAAATACTGGCAATATTTTTGCCATAAAAAAATGGCAGAGAAAAATTGGCAGAAAATATTGCCATTAATATGGCTATGTGTAAACTCTGTGCTGACGCCATTTTCCAAATTTTGCCATTCTAGAAAAAAAATGAACATGCTCATTCTTTTTTGGCAAGTTGCCATTTTAAATGTCAAGCCAAACGTCATTTTTAAAAAAGAGGAAAGTTATGGAAAAATATCAACTTATTCTTATTTTAATGGTTTAATAAGGTAAATAAATCATGGTATCTACAAAAGTAAATAGAAAATATTGCGTTAAACAGGGTAAAATTACAAGAAAAACACATTTTAATATTTTCAACGCAAGTAGCAGATTTTGGCCGCATAAAAAATATTAAAATGTGTTTTTTTTTTTGTAATTTTAACATATTTAACGCAATATTTTCTATTTAAATTTGAAGATATGATCATCTATTCATCTTATTAAACAATTAAAATAATAATAAGTTGATATTTGCTTCAGAAATAGCTTAAAAAGATTTATTCGCAGACGCAGTTCGCAGCTCATATGAATCGCACTTAAGGACTCTGCTCAAATTTGACCCAAGATACTTATAATGTGTTCCTAACTCAATTAAAAATTGAATTCAATTTAATTTATTTATTTACTTTTTGTACCTCACTTTAATATATAGATATACTAGATCCCGAGAGAGCAATGGTTTTCGTCCTTGATTCCATTTTTTTCTTGTTTTGAGTTTCTATAATACTATTGTTTTTTTTTTCTTGATAATTTAAAAAAAAAAATCGGTTATAATGGATCGTTTATGGCAGTCATGTAAACATAAATTTTCTGTCTTTGCCATCAAATGTTGCCAAAATAATGCCAACATTAAAATCTGCCATTTATTGAACTCGTGTAAATGCATGTCATAAATAAAATATTGCTTCCATTATTTTGCCATTTTTTTGGCAGAAATATTGGCATCTTTGCCATTCGTGTAAATCCGGCATTAGACTAATTCGAAAAAATCGTGACTACGAAACAACAATAACAACAACGTGCTGTTGTTAATCATAGCAACGTGCTGTTACTGTTATTTCATCGTTGTGAGCCTTGATTCTGGTTTAATACTATCCACACCAAACCAAAAAGGCGTTCACATTGCACATTTTCGTGTTTTTGTTCGACATTTTCATTTTATTTGACAGCGGGCTCTCACTATTTTGATGTTTGATTGGCGCTGAACTTTTCATGAGATTGTTAATTTAGTTCATCACTCAAAAATTATAATCTTTTTGTTGAAAGCATGATTTTTTTATAAACTCCGCCTTAAAAATACAAGTGAGTAACCAGCCTTAAGATGACAAAATCGAACATACCAACATATAAAATGAAAATGGCAACATCAGCGCCCCTACCTTTGAGTAGACATACTATTTGGTCAAGTAAAATTTGACTGAGAAAAAAAGTAAAAGTAAATGCCAGTAGTTTTTTGTTATTGTATCTCTTGTTAAATTTTGACTGACTGGGTTGCAGTTGGTCACCAAAACACACCTTGTATCTCTTGTTAAATTTTGACTGACTGGGTTGCAGTTGGTCACCAAAACACACCTATAGATACAAAAATCAAAATGGTGGAAGCACATAATATGGCTGTCTTCTTCATTTGAGTGTTCGAAAAGCTAGTTTTCGTCCGGTTTTGACATTAGCTTCCTACCACGTTCGACGATTATAGTTCTACCTTTAATCTCAATTTGTGTTATATTTGCCACAGTAGATCTGCGATCTGAAGCCCAAATCTGAAGAGGTTGAAAGGAAAACGACATTAGTGTGTTCAATTCATAAACATCGATCCTGTTGATGGCAACTATCAAAGATTCATTTCTGAAAACGGGTTTGATTTCACCGAATAGATTGACTATCTTCAAAGCCTACATATGCCTTGAGATATGAAGTAGAAAACACATGCTCTGATATAGCTGTAATACTTGAGTTATATATATTTGTTGGTAAAGAAGAGAGTCAATCATAATACTGAAAAACTTTTTAATCTGCATTATATAAAATTCGCAAATTTTCTTTTTCGGTATGAGACTGTCCCACTCTTCTTTACTTCGTTATTCAGCCTTCACACTATTTTAAAACCATAATTGGCATCAGGTTGGCAAAAAAGTAAACAGTACGTTCTCAAATCTTCAGAAATAGAAAGAGGAAAAGAAGAGACAAATTTTCGTAAAGACTTATAGTAAGCGAACGGACATAAGTCGGAGGCGCAATTTTTCCGTTTTGCCAACACATACGATCCTAATTTTGGCAGCTGTTTTTGTTGACAGATGACGGGACAGGAAAAATATATTTGAATGGTAATTGCCACATTGTGACCTTGCTAATACATTTCGTCATTTTCTTCCTTTTGTGGTCATATTATTTCAATTACTTTGTCTAGTAAAGGTAGTTTATAATTTTAATTTTATTAAAAGTTATTATAAGATATGGCAGCCGATTCCGAAGTATTATTATTGCAATTCCAAGCTCTTGGAATGAGCGAACAAAAGGCAAAAGAAACGCTGAAAAATGCCAACGTTACACGAAATTTACAATTAGCACTTAAAGAATGTGATGTTTCAACGCTCGGCGAAGGTGTTGGTATGCTCCTCTATCATATGGCATCCAAAATAAAACCGCAGATTATTGGAGAATTGCCACTACTTAACAAGTATATTATCTCAAAGAAGCTAGACTCGATTATGCGGATCGATGCCGCTCTCGAGTATCTCTTGAAAGTTGGCCACAAGAAAGATGGTGTGAATATTAATGAATTCGAAAAGGAATGTGGTGTTGGTGTTGTTGTCACGCCTGAAGAGATTGATAGGGCTGTAGAGGAACAAATACGTTTGCATAAAAAATCTATAATTGAACAGCGTTATCACTTCAATGTTGGCAAGGTCATGCAAGAAGTCCGCAACCAACTTAAGTGGGCTGATGGCAAAGCTGTTAAATCCGAGATAGAAGTCCAAATATTCGACCTTCTTGGTCCAAAAACTGAGACAGACCTAAAACCTCTTCCAAAGCCTGATAAGAAAATTAAGTCGGTTGGGACTAGTCCATCGAATAAGGCTACTGATAAAGGATCAACTGAGATTGAATCGGACGGCGCAAAGACCATCGCAGAACTAATGAAAACCAAAGTACACTTCCATGCTCCTGGAGAGAACTTTAAAACAGATGGCTATGTGGTCACTGAAAACACTGAAGCTATCCTCAAGGAGCACCTGCGACAGACAGGGAGAAAGGTACGAACTCGATTCCCTCCAGAACCCAATGGAATCCTTCACATTGGCCACGCCAAGGCAATCAACATAAACTTCGGGTACGCAGCATCACAGAATGGGGTTTGTTTTTTGCGCTACGACGATACAAATCCCGAAAAAGAAGAAGAAAAGTTTTTTGTAGGTATCAAAGAAATGGTCGAGTGGCTTGGTTATGAGCCTTACAAGATTACTCATTCTTCAGACAACTTTCACCAACTCTACGAATGGGCTGTGGTTTTGATCAAAAAAGGATTCGCCTATGTTTGTCACCAAACAGCCGATGAAATGAAGGGCTATAATCCGAAGCCATCCCAATGGCGAAATCGACCTATCAAGGAGAGCCTGCAGCTGTTTGAGGACATGAAAAATGGAAAAATCGACGAAGGAGCAGCAACATTGCGGTTGAAACTTACTTTGGAAGAAGGAAAAGTCGATCCCGTTGCATACAGGATAAAGTTCATTCCACATCATCGCACAGGCAATCAATGGTAAGGCCTTTGAACTTAAGGTTTTTTTTATACATATACAAATTTGTCACCAAATTTAGGTGCATCTATCCAACCTACGATTACACTCATTGTCTATGCGATTCACTAGAAAATATTACTCACTCACTTTGCACAAAGGAGTTCCAATCGCGTCGCTCCTCGTACTATTGGTTATGCAACGCTTTGGATATTTACTGCCCAGTTCAATGGGAATACGGCCGACTCAATATGAACTATGCGTTGGTCTCAAAGCGAAAAATTGCTAAACTCATCACTGAAGGGATTGTAAACGACTGGGATGACCCAAGACTGTTCACTCTTTCCGCTCTACGCAGACGAGGATTCCCTGCTGAAGCAATCAATAACTTCTGCGCCCAAATGGGTGTTACCGGAGCACAGATTTCAGTGGATCCATCTATGCTGGAGGCGGCTGTTAGAGATATTCTTAACATTACGGCCCCAAGGCGATTGGTTGTGCAAGAGCCTCTCAAAGTAACAATCTCTAATTTCCCCAGCGAAAGAGCTATAGATATTGATGTGCCAAACTTTCCTTCAAATCCCGAGAAAGGATTTCATCGCATTGTTCTTGATCGAGTGATATACATAGAACGCAGTGATTTTAAATTAATTCTTGAAAAAGGCTATCGACGTCTGTCTCCTGAACAGTCGGTGGGTTTGAGACATGCTGGACTCGTGATCTCAGTTAGCGAAGTGATAAAAGACTCAAATGGAAAAGTTATTGAGTTGATTTGCAAATGTGAAGAATCTGGAAAGGCCGAAAAACCTAAAGCATTCATTCAATGGGTGTCGCATCCAATTGAAATCGAAGTAAGGTTATACGAACTGCTATTTAACCATAAGAACCCAGAGGATCCGAACGAAGTTCCCGGAGGCTTCCTAAGCGACTGCAGGACGGACACCGTTACTATCCGGCGTTCGTTTGTCGACCGTGTAATTACTGGCGCGAAGACGTACGAAAAGTTCCAGTTTGAGCGAATTGGCTTCTTCTCAGTCGATCCGGATACGACTGAGGATTTGATAGTGTTCAATCGCACGGTCGGCCTCAAGGAAGATGCTGGCAAAAATTAAACTAAAAAAAAATAGAAAAATAAATTAAACATTTTGTAAGTGTTTATTTTTGTATTGAAAACTTAAGTGTATGAAATTCATTTTTTTCCTTCGACCATGATTATGTGGTACCCGAATTTAGTCTTTATCGGTGGATCGGTATAAACTGGATTGTTGATAGTTGAAATTGGCAGCCCAAAAGCGGCATCTTGAAATGGACCAACCATCGCACCACGTATTTGCCACCCCAAGTCGCCGCCTTGTCGAGCTTTGTCTTCACTATACGCCGTTGCCACTTCGGGAAATTTCTGTCCAGCTTTCAGCTTTTCCATAGCCTCCATTATTTTCATTTGTTTCTCACATAAAATATGGCGAACTTTAACAGCATTACCGCCCTTCTTTTCCTTTCCTAAAGTTTAGTGTTGTGAAACGTGATTATTGTTATTGCTTCTTCCACTGATAAACTTTAAACCTTTTTCAGAATCTCCACCAGCTGAGGGTTTCTTGCCGCCGCCTTTATTGTCCTTTCCTTTTGTGTCCTTTTTTGGAGGCATTGTGTATTATAGAGATAGTGGTATATTATATCCCAAGAAGTTTATTTGGACTGGACTTTTCCTGTGATGACTGATGTGTTGAATTTTTATTGCCGAGGAGAAGATATAGGCCACGTTCGACAAATCTTTCGATAAGGCGTTTTTCTTTATTAGTTCAGAATAGAGCTCTGAACTGAACGTAATCTGTTCTGAGTCACAGTACACTTAAATACCACGTTTAAAAGCAGAATTGAGAGCTCGAGTTGGATTAGGGTCAAATTTTCGACCCAGGTTTTTCGTCATTTGAGTTGAGTACTCCAGTTAGAGTTTAGTTGATAATATGTAGAGATGACAGCTGCTGATGTCTCACTCACACAAACGTTAGACATTTTGCCAATAGGGGGGTTCACATTCTCAAATATGCTTGACAAGCACCGCTTGATGTATGCTTGATCAAATGAAGCATTGAGCGTTCACATTTGCCAAACATGCTGTCAAGCACAATTTCTCTTTAGAATTTTAACCATGACAGACTCCGCTCCTGAAGCGGAGTCGAGTCGGTTGAAGCTCATTTCAACTCAACACAGGTATACAAAGGGGCGAAGCGAGCTTGAAGCTCGTTTCAATACCTCTTGTAAACATGGTAAAAGAGAGTTTTCATTTTTGTTCTCTACTGCGCATCTGGCAAAATCGTAGCCTCATTTGTTGTTGTGCCATACTTGTTGTTGTTGGATATTGTTGTTTAAAATATCACCTATTCAGCCATATTGGAATTTTGTTGTTGTGTTTATGCGTTAATACTCTGTCAAATCACCATGCCGGCCATCTTTATTACCCTTTTGACAGGTCTCGTTTTTGAAAACCTGCGCAATATAATACCTTCTATCAGTCGTATTTATAAACGTTACATAGAGGCTGCGTAAAGTTACAATGGCTCTAAACGTCAAAAAGTTATATATAAAGGTTAAGTAACTTTAAATAGAGGTATTTTAAGCTAAACGCGTTGAGGCATAATGTAATAGATTTCTCTTTTTACTTTATCTGTCATAAAGGCATTGGACCAGAACATGTTTTTTAAATATGAATTTACGCAACTTTGAGTAGAGGCTTAATAAGCGCTTATACAATGCGTAACCATTCGTCCGTTCAGATGTGTTTTAGTGAATTCTATTAAATACGGCCGTATTCTTCTAAGCTAACCTGGAGCTTATGTTATTCATAGACAATTTAGACCCGGGTCCAAAAGATAAACTGGAGCTCAAACCTTGAAAACGGCTGACTCTTTGACTAAGTTGTTTTTTCTATCTGTCAATAAACGGATTGGATTTTAATGGATTGTAAGGTAATAACACTAAAATTGTAGTAGAATTCCGTTTTTTTACTTAACAGAGCTGCGAATTTCTTTATGAATAGCAGCTGTTTCTAACCTGTGTGTTAACTTTAGACTCGAGGCCAATTGGACTCGGGCATTAGAGTACTATGCAAATTCATATACAATGACTCGAGTCTAAAGTTTGACTATGAATATGCCCCATTATGTATTAATTGATTAATTAATATGAATTAATAAAAGCTAGTTCGCTCCTGGACAATTTTGACAGTAGAGTGTCAAGATGGCAGCTGCTGTCGTTTTTTTGACGGCTATAGGAAAAGCAAAACAAAGCCGTTCCAAGTGCCAAAAATATTTCTTGTAAAAATCTTCAATATGATTTCGCGACCAATTTTAAACAAAATACCTGGAGAAGCACCCTCTTTAAAATCGGATCATTATATTCAAGATATCACAAAACTTGATCGAATAAAACTGGTAGAAATTAAATCTCGGGAAGAGAAACTGATATCGAGAATGTGAGTTATGTACATATATTAATACAAATTATTCTTACTCATATTTTTTTGTTAGTCCAAACTTACACAAACTTCCGGACAAAGGACAACGCATAAAAGATTTTTATCAAAAGGTTTGCAAGGAACTTGAAAGGCGTTATGACATTGATGATGCTGCTGAAAAGTTCTCCGAAATGAACATTGCTTCCAGAGGTGGAGAAAGACTTATCAGAATGGAATGGAATGGAAAATTTAGTACTGATCCAACTGTTGATGTTATCGATAGTGACGATGAAGCTAACTTGGACCCATTAAAAGTTATAGCTCGACATACCATGCACGAAAAAAAAGTTAAAACTATTCCAGCTCAAGAAACTTTAGTTACTGCCGAGGATATCGAAGAAATTAAATCATTCGCGAATGAAAAAGTTGTCGATACGGAAATCCTAAACACGGATTTTAATGACAAACTTGATAAGTTGAAACCATCTTTCAGGGAAGATTCTGATAACGAAGATACTCATTTACAATATTTAGTTGGGATTGGCGTTGAACGATCAGCTATTAAAGAGAAGTTCAAGCCATATCAAACCACAATTTCGAATGTTCATAACCCAGAAAAAGAGAAACTTCGAAAAAAAGGCAAAAACTGGGAGAACACTGCGGCAACCCCTCCCCTGATTCAGCATGGTGCAACTAAGATGTTATCATTAACTGATTCTGTGGAAATACAAAAGGCATATTTGTCAAAGTTGAAGGTACGGATTTTTTTTATTACATTCTTTAATTGCACCAAATAATACTATCCTGATTAAATATCTAAAAATACGAGTTTCTGATATTGATGATGTGCAAAACCCAGTGCACATACATATATATTAATATGGTTTATGTAGTACCAAAAACTTATCCAAAATAAAATAAAAAAGCGCCGATGTTTTCGAATGAAGCGAATGCATATAACCCTCACTATAATTTATTAAATTAAAGCCAAACTCTTACAAAATTAATTCTTTCGCAATCAAATTCCCTTGTGGAAAACCAAATATTTTTAGGTATTACTGAGCAACAAATTGTGACTTTTTCAAGGTATCTTTCAGTTTTTTTGCAAATGTACTAATATGCTTAATTAAATACCCATTAGCAAAGAAACGTTTTATTTACTTCTACTTAAGTTATAGAAATATTTAATTTTCGAAAAATTTTAAGGTTATAAGACCATGTTGCTTTAGTAAGATTTGACTGGGGATAAAGTAAATGCGAGTTATGGGGTTTTCCATGGGTAATCGAGATTTCGATCAAAAAATTGATTTTTTTTCGTGGCCCATGGAATACAATTGGAATTGATTTTTTTTTTTGTCATTGTATTGGTGTAACTTCGTGTACGTGTAAACGTATATTTATTTACAAAATCGTTTACAAAATCTGGAACCCGATTTTGTTTTCTTTTTGAAATAGAATTTTCATCACATCAAAAAAATTTTCACCGCTTGATTTTTTTCAGAAGAAGAAGTTGACGAATCTACCAATTCATTAAAAATTGCTTCCATTTTTTGTAAAATTTATTTGTTTAATAGATGAAAACTCAAACAAAACCAAAACAAATTACAAATAAAAATAAAAAATTGTATCTGTCAAGCTTACAGCTGAAAGTTGTATTAGTATTAGTGCAAAGAGGGGTAAATCTGACCAAAAATCCAGATCTGCAGATTTGATCTTAGATCAAAAATAAATCAATTTATTTTGCCCCATGGAATGCAAAAACAGGGGAAATTTGATTTTTGACTGATCAGGATCAAAAATAAATTGATTTATTTTACCCATGGAAAACCCCATTAATTTTTGTTGTTGTATCTCTTGTTAAATTCTAATTGACTGGGTTGCAGTTTGTCACCAACACACGCCTGATATCAGAGGAATGTGGAGCTATTTACAATGTACATACATAGGTTAGGTTAAAGTGGCTGTTGGTTTGGAAATCCAAGACACTTAGACCAAAATTTTGTCCGTTGTGATACCACATGGATCAGTTTATCAATCTCTCTCGTTGAACCAGTTAGTGCTTCGGATGAAGCGTCGGAGACAAGTGATATCGGAGCTTACTAGATCGCTGGGATCATTGAAGAAGAAGTCTCCAAGGTGGAGTTTTCGTATTTGTGACAGGGCAGGGCAGGTGCAAAGAAAATGAAAGACTGTCTCTTCTTTCTCTTCGTTCCTGCAACTCCTGCAAAAATCATTTGCTCCAAGTCATTTGCTCCAAGTCGTCAGTCAGTGTCCAGTCAGGACAACTATAACGTAGCTAATATGTAATCTACTCAGGGAGATCAATTGTTTAGAGCGTTTGGCACAAAGTTTAGGCCACATTAGTTTTGTCGCTAGACAGGTGGTGATGTTATTCCACCTGTAGTTTGTTCTCTCTACAGTATGTATCTTGATTTAGCATGAGTTTGCATGTAGCCAAAGGCATACCCACACTAGCTTTGTGAGCCAGCATGGGTAGAGTCGTTCCTCTTTCTGCAAGTTCGTCGGCTTTGCAATTTCCTGGAATGTCTCTATGGCCCGGCACGAAGCAGAGATGAATATTGAATTGTGTGGCCACCTCCATAAGAGATGATCGGCAGTTTAGGGATGTTAGTGAATTCGTAGAGACAGAGTCTATGGATTTTAACGCGGCCTGGCTGTCTGAGAAGATGCGTATATCGGTTGTTGATATAACATTTTCTTTGAGCCAGGAGAGGACTTCTTTAATAGCCAAAATTTCAGCTTGGAACACGCTACAATGATCAGGTAGACGAAAGGAGAGACTTAAGTTTATTCTATCAGAGTATAAGCCTCCACAAACCACATCATCCTTTTTTGATCCATCCGATGTATCCTCCCAACTAGACATGGATGGAATAGTCAACCTGACGCTGTGGAGGGTGTAGTCGATATTACTATTTATTGATCTGAATGATTTCAGAATAGCGGAGTGGCCAATCTAATTATTTATCCACAGTGAGGAAGCTTGAAACCGAATGGCAGTATTTGCAGCCGTTTGCTTACTGAAATGTCCAGCGGTATTAGATGGAACACAACATCAAGTGAGACGGAGGGAGTGGAACGAAGGGCTCCTCCCATACACAGGCAGGCTGTTCGTTGGACTTTGCTGAGTTTATCACGATTTGTCGCTATATCAAGCGCAGTCCACCTTACCGCTACTCGGTACGTAAGAATCGGCCTTATAACCGAGATATATAGCCAGCGTGTAGTGCGAGGCTGAAATCCTCATTTATTACCAATGGCTTTTTTACAAGAGAACAGGGCTACTGTGGCCTTGTTTATTCTTTCTTGAATTTTAGGTTTCCAATTTAATTTCTTATCCAAAATAAGACCCAAGTATTTTGTTTGTTCTGAAAATTTAAGTGGTACAGTTGATGAGTTTATTTAAAGCGTTCTGTAAGAGGTTCTTTAAGTGTAATGGGATGTGTTACTATTGTTTCCCGACGAAGAAGTCACACACATGAAGTTCGATTTTAGACTCAACGATCGTTCATGATTCCGATCGATTCTTAGCTGCTGCCACCCAAATAGTCCACTCCGCATTTCAAGGTTGTTTCCATTTTGGCCCAATTGCAAAGGTAAAACATTAATAATGAGTAAGATACTGCACAGCAATAATGTTTAATGAATGGGTTCAACTCCGGTTATGCACACTGAACTAAATGTGGGGCGTAACATTTCCTCCCCCCTAAGTGAAATTTTCGACCGGAAACACCAACTACGCTATGTTATTCTTTATTAACTTCCCATAGGGAGTTATTGTAATCGGTCCGATTTGTCAAATTGAAATTTTTGACATTTCTCGACGTTTCAAGGTCCCTAGAGCCTATATCAATCATTTTTAGAGAGATGTTTGTGTGTGCGTGTGTACGTACGTTCGTACGTTCGTACGTCCGTACGTCCGTACGTTCTGGTATCATTTTTCGTCGTCGATATCTCAAGAACGAGTAGAGATATCGACTAGAAATAAATTTCGTTTTACAGATAATAACTTCGAAAGAAGCTGAAAGGGCGTTTATTAATATTCAATCAGTTGTTTTTTTACTATAGCAGTTTAAAAAAGAAGTGAAAATTTTGGTTGGGCTCAAATATCTCACGAACAAATGATGCTATTGACTTGAAATAAATTTTATTCGACACATTATGACGTCATACAAATTTGATATGAATTTGGAAAAAAATCAATATACCGTTATTTTTTAAAATCAAAAAAACTAAAAAAAAATTTTTATAACTCGAATATCCTTGGATGAAAAAACGATATTAACTTTAAAATAATTTTATTTTACGAAAAATGTTGTTTTTGACTACTGGTAAAAATTTCAAAAAAATTCAATGGACAGTTTTTTTATAAAAAATTAAAAACTACAAAAAATTCTACCAAAAATTGGTAAAAATTGTCTTTCGACTCAAATTTCTCAAAAACGGGTAACGATATTGACTTCTTGTTTGTTTATTTTCTAAATAACATAATTGTTAGCAACTGATAAAATTTTGACAAATATTGAATGGGCAGTTTTTTAACAAAAAATCAAAAACTGTTAAAAATTCTAAAGAAAAGTAGTTACAAATTTATTTTAGCTCGAATATCCTGAGAACGAACAACGATTGTGCCTTCTAAAATATTTTATTTTATACATTGTACAATTTTTTTTGAAAGGTTAAATTTTGACAAATATCTAATTGACAGTTTTTGACAAAAAATATAAAAAAAAAACTAAAAAGTGGTAAAATTGGTTTTTCGACTCGAATATCTTGAGAACGATCAATGAAATTGACTTTGCCATTAGGTATTTAATCTCTATAATATATGTGCATTTCGTAAATCTCTTTAAATAATTAAAATGCTTTTCAATCTTAAAATAATGATTGTTTGAATTTAACAGCTAAAGTTTGTTTCGCAGAAAATTTGGTTATTTGAAAAAAAACTAAATATAAAGTTTTCAAGATCACAAATGGGAAGTTATCAGTGTGGGTCGCACCCAGCCTCTTTTTTATTATTAAATCGCAATAATATAATATTAAATACTAAGAGTGTACTAAAAATTCGCATAGTTATTTTATATTATTAGAATATTACTTAATAATATAATTTATTTTTATATTTAAAAGTTTGTATTTATTTTCTAAATAAATGTACTCTCCAAAAGGACATTTTAGTTCTAAGCTCTTACTTATCTAAAATCTTAATCTGCAAAAACCAAGAAAGGTATATATTTTTTATAAGTATGTAATATATACATATATTTGTAACCGAATACACACTTCTCTGCCGACGTTTTTTTTTGACAATTATTATAAACAAATCATCTAGTTTTGTAATGCAAAAGAAAGTAATAAAATTTATTGTGTACGTGCAAACTATTTTCGTAACGTTTTAACGGGACGAAAATTGATTGTCTTTTTTTTTAAATTTAACAAGGTCCCAAAGCATAATTAATTATTTTGTATGCTTGAATACATATATGATTTAAATGAAGTTATTTTCTATATTTGATCTCGGGCAAATGTCAAACCGGAGCGAAATTAAACACAGGCATATGTTACACCGCTGTTGTGATGAGGGTTCGGAGCAGCCGGGGCGGCGCCTCCTTTTTCGTTTTGTTGGGGATCTCTCTAAATTGGAACTCTTCGCAGGATGATTCTACCTGGGCTACCTGGTGGACGTTGAGCATCTTTTTACCGTGACTTCCTACCATCACTTTAGGTTCAGGTTCTTCATGGGCTATAGGGGATGAAATGTTGAAGATTTGTGGTGATTCACTAGAGTTGGGTATTTTTCGTGAACAAAACAGTTTTATAACCAGACCAATTATAATTGTAGCTACTACAATACTACTGATTGATATCATAGAGTATCGATGAATTTGCAGTTCGAAGGATTGATCATTGGCTTTCCTGCTGGCTTCCACAAGGTCTGCTTCCTTTTCCAGCTCGTTTAGTGCTTTCTTCCCCTCCGTAAGTGTTGATAGCATATCAGCGTGATTCCCAATCTTGAGTGATGGTAACTTGTGTGGGGCTTCCATTGGCGAACTTTTCTGCTGTATTCTTAAGGCTTCAATTAAAACAATGTGATTCATTTTTAGCTGCTGAATTTGTAGTCCCGTTTCCAATACTTCTTCGTATGGTATACGGAGTTCCTTTGTGCTCACCTCACAGGAATTTTGAATCGTAAGAATCCCAAGATTTTGAAGGGTTGGAGCATAGTGTGTGCCATCATCAACACTAAAGGTTCTCTAAGAATTAAAAACCATTCGTTGGATGTAGACATCTTTATAATAGTCCTTTTTCTGGCCGGTATAGCGACGTATTTGCAGTTTCCCGATGATGTTGTGGCATGTTGAAGGAGTTCGACTACACCCTCTGAACTGCCGCTAGTATGTATCGGTCTGTTATGTTTGCAGATTTTCGCTGAAGACGAAGAATTTAAACTAGCATCAATGCATCTTTCAAACTCTTCATTTGACATTTCTACACACAGCCCCTGATCTTCGGCAATGTATTTGGAATTTACTTCAAGAATGAGGACCCATTTGCTGTTGAGTCTTGTGGCAATAGGGTAAATTTTACTGATGGCAAATAATTTAACTTCTGGCAAGGGTAGTGATATCCTTATGATTAGCGAATCCTTCTCGGGGTATGTCGACAGTTTCGCTGCTTGGTGTAACACATATTAATCTTGAAAAACCATCTTAGATTCCGATGTATGTTTTATTTTATCCAAAATCTCCGCAAGATTATTTCTATCAAAGATGAACGGATGTAATTTTTGTTGGACTAGGTCATCTACGATTGATTATTCTGTCATTTGACGACTTTGTATCTCAAGTAATTTGGATAAAATTAAAATTAGTTTCTAATGTATATGGTTCACTGGTACTGTTTAGAATTGGAAAAATAACGTGACCACTGTTTACTTTGGTAATGGTATTAGCGAGATAAACTCCCTCTTTTAATTCTTGGGACTCCACTAATACCTCTTTGAGACCAGTTTTTAAATTAAGTTTTACCATCTTTTTAGTTCGTGTTTGAATTTCCGTAACTGTATTGATATTATTCTCAGAGAATTTGTTAACGGCATTCAGAGATAGTAATGGTATCTCTGCTATAACTTTCTTACCTTTATTGTCCAAAAGTTTTAGGCGCTTTGCCACAGAGTCAATTATCAATCAATCAATACCGTCGGCAGGTATGTCTCTTGAGTCACTAATAACGTGCAATTTTGCCTTGACTTGAAAGACTCTGGACAAAGTAAAAACAGTTAACAGGGTCCCCAAAGTCGATATAACACGTCCACACGCACCACCTAATTTATTATTATTTTTTTTATTAGACTGATGTCAGCACCAGTTTCTACCAGCATAGTTACCCTACCATATCTCGAACTGTTTAATGGCAATTTCACGAAAACGTCGTGTATTTTGCGTTTTCGCATATACACCTCGTTAGAGTTTAGCTGTGATGAACTTAAGCGAACTTTTAATGAACCTAATGACCTTCAAATTAGTTTGTTTAGTTAAGCTACTAGTACGATCACTTAAACTGAGTCCTGTCTTCAATGCGGTTGCTGCAATTGTTAATATTACCACCTATAAAAAGCCAAAGAAGTTAAATATCATACTTGAAGAAAAAATTGAATTATTTGACTCAAATATTTTTTTTATTTTGTTGTCACAATTAAAACTATGTTCTAGTTCTGCTCGAGCTGGATTATCCGAGGTTTGAAGGGCACAGTCAGCTAGTTTTGGCTGCGCCCACTTGCGTTTTCCGAAATTTTCTTTTTGTAGTTCCGTTTAAACACACAATCATCCTTTGAATGGCCAACTCGACCACACCAAAGACATTTTATCCGATTCGACGGGGTTTGAACTGCGAAGACTCGAGACTTAGGACACACATCTATGATGTGCCCATATGAGACACATGATTCGCAATAAGGTGTGTTCTTCCTCTGTCGGCATTCTGCGTGAGTGTGATTATGTTTACCAAAAAATCCGCATTTAATCTTAAAGTCCTGTTGTTTACCCAAATATGGGTCTGGGGGAGTCTGTAATTTTGGACTGTTGTTGTGCGTAGGGATGTCACCGCTTGTGTAGGTGTAATTTACTTGCTGAGTATTTGGTGGTGGATACGTGTGAGGCAGGTTATGTGGCTATGTGGCAGTGTATGGATTGGAATAGTGAGGTTGAGACAAGGTATGTACAGATGGATACGTGTGTTTCAGTCTATTGCTAAGTATGGCTTGAGCATTGGCAGGAATTTGGTGCAAATGGCTAATGGAATTATGCAACGGAAATGGTGAATGCGGTGATGTAATACCTCCCATATAGCCCATGGCGTTTGGTTGGATGAGTAGAGAGGTTTTTCGAGCTTCTTCCGCTATTTCATTTAGATCGCTGCTTCTGCTGCCCAGCATGAACTGGCGAAGAGCTGGGTCGACTAATCCTTGAAAGTTGGCTAATGGAATTATGCAACGGAAATGGTGAATGCGGTGATGTAATACCTCCCATATAGCCCATGGCGTTTGGTTGGATGAGTAGAGAGGTTTTTCGAGCTTCTTCCGCTATTTCATTTAGATCGCTGCTTCTGGTGCCCAGCATGAACTGGCGAAGAGCTGGGTCGACTAATCCTTGAAAGTTGTAATAACTGTGTTAGCAACTTCCTTCTTAAGACCACCCGACTCATTTTCCCTATTCCTAGCGTCAATTATCTCGATTGATGTAGCCTGAAGTGTCGCTAAACGCCTCGCAAAAGCTTTCACGTCTTCTCCAAACAGTTGGTGGCATTGTTTTAACTCATTCAGCACGTTGTCTAGTGTGTTCGGCACTAAATAGCACACTTTGAGAAGTTTTGCTAAGTCTGACACGGTCTTTACTTTGTTTGAACGTGTCAGTTCAAATGCATCACCTACTAACCGTGTTGAGATCAACGAAAAAAGAATCTCTTCCTCTTCTGGTTTAATCATTTTCAATGCCAGATCACAGGCATTTAAGAATTCATGAACTCTACGCGAAAGTTAATGGTTCCTTTCTCCAGAAAACACGGGGAAAAAACGTGAAACTATTTTGCTAATATTTTCAAACGACATCTTGACAAAACTTTTTTGTTTTGGTTGGTCTGTTTGAGTTGATATCGCTCTGTTGGAAGATCTTACTACCTCTACTGCTGTGGTTTGAACTCCTGTGTCTACAGAATTTCTTATCAGAGATGTTTTTGGGGTAGAAGTATGTTGAGGTACAGAGCAATGGAAGTAAATTTTTTGAACTTACCTCTAAAGTTGATATTGGACCCATTTTTCTCTAAGCTCCCTTTGAGCTGACAAGCTTTTGTTCAACTCAACAGTTAGCTGGTATATTTCTTGATCAGCTTCTTCTGACGCTTGCCAAAGTCGCTTTTCAGCTTCTTTACGAAAAAGTTCGCTTTTACCGAGCTGTTTAGTCAGTTCTTCTGTCTCTCTAGTGTGTTTTTTAACTAAATCGTGAACTGAATTTAAGTATTCCGTGAGAATAGCGTCTGTAGCTTCCACAAGCGTACATTTACCCCACCGAGAGCTGAACTCAGAACTGACTAGTCTGTAAACCTCGGGGTTCAAAATTTCCTTTAGCTCTGAAAGAAGAAAATCATTTAACAACTTTAACTGCCGTTGGTTTTCTTTCTTTTTTCAAAAACTCTTAATTAGATCATTAAGTTGGGCCACTATTTGTGTTTTGGCCATTAACTTAATACCAACAAATAAAACTCAATTTTTCACAAATCAAAAACAAAAATTAAATCAAATCATATGTAACCTACCTCAATAAAAACGAATCAGACGAAAAAGCTAATAATTACAAAAAAAAATTTATGGGAAACACTGGACCTATCCCAAAATCTAAATTAACATTGAAACCCGACACAATTTTTTTTTGAGGGCAGAAAAACAAAAACAACCAAATACCCTTGAATGAATAAAAACAATGTTTAAAAAAAAAATATATATATATATATACTTACCTGCTTATGGTGTATCCACATATATTATAATATCTGATGGCATATCTATAATTTATTGGTACCTACATACATACATGGTTAGGTTAGGTTGATTGGGCTGACAGTTGCTATTGTTACCGTCACATTTAGATCTATGTAGATCCATTGTGATACCCTGAAGTGTTGTAACTTCTTGAAGTGTTAACCTATGAATCCGATGGTTCGTCTAGCCATTTAGAAGTTCAGTAAGCTCTTGCTTGAGAGTTCTGATAGTTC
The DNA here is from genome assembly GCA_958431115.1 of Syrphus vitripennis. Lineage (NCBI taxonomy): Eukaryota > Metazoa > Arthropoda > Insecta > Diptera > Syrphidae > Syrphus > Syrphus vitripennis. The sequence continues at coordinate 68,509,299 of OY288108.1, forward strand.
TTCTAATTCATTAAAGAAGTATTTGCCTAGGGTTTTTTTCCTTGTGTGGCAGAGTGCTGGACAATGACAAAGAAAGTGAGCTGTGTCTTCACGCTCATCTTCGTCGCCACAACCTCTGCAGAGATCGTCGGTATTGAGCCCCATTTTCTTTTTATGGTAGCCAAGTAGGTTATGTCCCGTTATTAAGCTTATAAGGGATCTTAAGGAAGGTTTATTAAGAATTAAAATTCTATCGGACCTTTTCTTATCGCAACTAGGCCATAGTTTCCTGGTAATAACACAGGTTTCTAGGAGGTTCCATCTTTCGTTGGATTTCTGAAGAAATATGTTACTGACGTTTTGCTTCAGTTTACATAGTGGAATTCCTATATTGTGATCTATGAGAGAAGGTTCAAGTGTTGAGCCTTCCCTTGCCAGTTCATCTGCTTTTTTTTGGCAGACAGAGCTTTTATTGCAGCCTGGCTGTCAATGAAAAAAGTGATGTCCGCGTGTGATATCGCCATCATCGATATATGCCTCGCAGCGTTTTTCACTGCTAAGATTTCAGCTTGGAAGACGCTGCTGTGGTCGGGGAGCCTGAATGAATTGGCAAGGTTGAGGTTTTCAGAGAAGAAACCAGCTCCTACTCCACTGTGCATTTTTGAACCATCAGTGAAGATGGTGAAAGTCGACTCATTGGAGTAGGGCACATTATTTTCCCAATCTATTCTATTGGGGAATCTAGTACTAAAAGATTTATTAAAATCTAAGTAAGGGGTCATAAAATCTGTACAGATGTTGTTGCCTACGTATTTCGTTAGAATAGCAGCATGGCCATTTGGATTCGTTTTCCAGATGCTGGTTTGACTAAGTCGAAAAGCACTGTTTGCTGCTGATTCTTGTACAAATAGATCTAGGGGTGGGAGATTGAGGATTGCTTCCAGGCCCGCAGTAGGGGTGGTCCTCATCACACCCGTTGTGCTGATACAGGCCATTCTTTGTAGTTTGGTTAGGGTTTTTAAATTCGTGGACTTCTGCAGGGCTTTCCACCAAACCAAACTGCCATAGTTTAGAATAGGTCTGACAATGGCGGTATACATCCACATGATTATTTTAGGATTAGGTCTTAGTTAGGATTAGTTTCTGCCTAGAATCCTATTACACGAGTAGAGTGGCTTTTTTATATCTTTCTTATATATTTGGGCCCCAGTTAAGTTTTTTGTCCAAGATTACACCGAGATATCTCGCTCGGTCGGAAATCTTAAGTGGGGTGTCATCAATTTTTTGTAAATCGAACGGAGGTATTTTCCTTCTGTTTGTAAAAAGTACTAACTCTGTTTTAAGGGGATTTACCTTAAGACCACATTTTTTGGTCCAGTTACTGACCGTGGACAGTGCATTATCTAATTGCTCTCTAATAGTGGTAAGATATTTTCCTTTTGCCAAAAGCGCTAGGTCGTCGGCGTAGGCTACCACTATTATGTATACATACATACATACATATATTTACTTTTTTCTTTCTTTAATTTCAGTTTGTATTTTTGGATTGTCTTTTTTTTTCTTTTCAATCAGCACTACACTACACTAACTAACAGTTTTCTGATATTTTTTTTTTGAAACTTATTTTATTTCATTCACAATTTTGCTTGGTTTTTCTTTCGATTTAATTTATTCTTATTGCAAAGGTAAAAGTACCGGCTGCGCCAAAATGTTACTCTTGTTTCCCGACGAAGAAGTCACACACATGAAGTTCGATTTTAGACTCATCGTTCCGATCGATTCTTAGCTGCTGCCACCTAAAATTAGGGAGTAAAAATACATTTAGGCTACTTTTGACTAATATACAAGATCTGGGTTCACCCTCGCCTGATGCATAAAGCAAGTAGTAATTGGGAGTCCTGATTCCTCGAACAATGGATTTCAAGGTTCTTGAATCAGGGCAATCTTCACGCTGCTGGATAGGTGAAGCAGCCGCTTCAACTTGTGTGGGGGGGGGGGGGAATTGGGAGGGGTTTGTGCCTCAGACCCATCTTTTTTATATACCCTCAGGGTTATGGCTTCAAAACTACACCTAATCAAACCTTTCAACTGCGCCAGAGGGGAAAGGGATTTTTTATTGAGGATGGCTAGGTATAGCACCTCTATAGGACCCCTTTGCCTCCTCCAGTTTCGCAACTTTTCAGTAGTGAGTAGGGATGGATGGATTGGATAGCCGGTTACCTGTAGCACTTGATCGAAGCTATCCTATACGGACGGGACCATGGTGTGAGCCCTTGGTCGGCAAGGAAGTCTTTCATAGCGACGACCTCAATCTTAGCACCAGGCCAGCACCTCACCGAGTTGCCTGACAGCCAACGACAATAGACCACACGATCTCTGATCATCACAGACCATCACAGACCATCAACTTAATGTGGCCTTTATGCCAACCGCAATCGTTTGAGGTCGGCGGTGGTCCCAGATTGTCGGACATGATACCGAGTAAGCTGAGAGCCAGCTGTCCCCTGGCCAATATCTAATTTTCGCAGAAATCGTAACTGTCGATAATCGCGACTACCATTTTGTCCGTCACCACGTCGCTGAAGGACATTTTTGCCTTTTGAGGGTTCGGAGGAGTGCTGATGTTGAGCACTTTGGAGCACTTGGGTATTGAAGCAATACCCTCCATGGACCTTTGTCGTTTCGATGTAGAGTCTCCGCAGGTCTTGCCGCTCGCTTTTTACAATGTACATTGTACATACATACCTTGGTGGCCTCATAAATAGCACACATTTTTTTAACTTTGTACCAAAATCTTATTAAATTTAAACAAAAGGAATTTCTTATAATTTTTCCAAAACTTATCGCTAAGGGTGAGTTTCAATTGCATTTTGGTGGTAGTGTGCTTACTAATCGTTACGTAACTTTGTTATTTGTGAAGATAATTTATTGAATAAAAAGTATTATTTAGTTATTGAATACAACAAAAATTCGGCGTTTCCAATTTTTTTGGCCATGAAAATAAAAATAGCGACAAAATTTTCATAAACTTAAGCTGACTTTTATTGCAGAATGATATAACTAAACCACGCAATATTTATTTTTTTTAATTTTTATTTCTAAAGAAGAGTGAATAAATGAAGGAAGCTATTATCTCAAAAAAAAATTAATTTTTATTCATGCAAAAAAATATAACTCATTCTGATGTAATTTTTTGTATTTGGGCGTGTGAAAACAAGCGTAACTCCTTCAATTGTCAAAATAATTTAACAATTTAAAAATATATATATAAACTTAGGGTTTTCAAGTTCAAAAAGAAAAATCAACTTTTTTTTAAATTGAAAGCTTTGGAAAGGGAAAAATCTACAAAATGTCGCACATTTCTGTGTCTTATAAAACCATGGCTACCAGTTTTTATTTTTTGAATTGTTTTCTTTTTAATTCAATAGCTTACTTCATTCCCTTGGGGCATCATGTTATTATGATGTCTCTCTGGCTCTGAGAAAAGAATGGCACAAGAGAGAATCACATCACAGGACATTTGGTAAACAAGAGAATTATCATTCATATTATTCTTTCACTAATACATTGAAAAGCATTTACATGAAGTCTGAGTTCGATAAAAAAGGGAACCCAGGGGCCAGATTCCGCAAGAGTGAGTTTTAATGTGTACACGAAAAAAATGTGTACACCCTCTTATTTCGATTACGCAAGGGTGAAGGTGAGTTTTTTTTGACAGAAACCGTGTACACAGTCCTATAAATTTATTCACCGTATTTTTCATGGTGAATTTTCAAAAGTAATAGTGTACACGGGCATGAAACTCACTCTTGCGGAATCTGGCCCCAGCCTTAAGGGTGGGTCTACCTCAGAAGCAAATTCAGAACTCATGTTAAGGGTGGGTCTACTTCAGAAGCAAACTCAGAACTCATGTAAATACTGAATGTATTAGTAGAAGAATGATTCTCTTCTATAAGCTAACTTCTCTCTTGTGCAATACTTTTCTTAGAGCCAGATAATGCCAGCCACAGAGACATATGGGTATGGTATGCATTTTTTTTTTTTAATTCATTTTTATTTTCTTCAAACTTATGACTATCTTAAAGCTAGACAAAAATTCAAGAAAAACTAGACTAATTATCACTAACTTACATCTAACTTACTGGCCCTAAGCGGGCGCTCTAAGTTATAATTCATAATATACTAATATCTTAAAACTAATGCTTTTCGGTCTGAGGACTAATTTAAAACTAGAATTCAAACATGTAAATTTATTTCTTACCAAGAACTAATTTGAAAAAAAACTTGGTGTCTATTTTTTTGTTTTATAGTTATTGGTATGGTATGGTATGCATTAGCAGACAGAGGTGCACAAGCGCACACAGGCTTACATACATATTACATATTTATGGCCAGAACCTGTTGTGCTGAGACATGAGAGATGAGCCTGACCGACGCGACGGCCGGTGGCGATGACAGGCACGGAGCGAATGATGTTTTTTTAAAGTTTTTTTTTGCTATAGGTGGGTAGTTGTTTTGTTTTTTGGATGTTACGAGTATGTCATACTATGAGAAATGAGAATATACATAATATGAATGAGCGAAAAAACAATATAATGCTAGAAAGAGGTTTTCGGTTTGGTGGCGGTGGATAATTTTTATTTGTGGTAGGTATCTACCTAGATATTTTTTTGTTCGTTATGATATGATCTTCTAATTGCCAAAAAATATTCATTATTAGTTAGGTATTATGTACAATGTAAGTTTTCTTTTGAGAATTTTTTGATAGAACATTTCACTTACCGGCTCATTCATACGGTTGTATTGCAGGTTGGAATATAATTAGGAAAATTGTACGGAATTAAAAAATTTTAAAGTGATAAGCAACCTAGGCAGATAAGACAGGAATTTTTGAAATTCATTAAATTATAGGTACAAATAGAGTAAAAAAAGTATAAGTTTTTTTTTTATAAAAAACTACCTATGTTCATTGTATATAAATTTGCATAGTACTCTCATGAACACGTTCCACATGTCGGCCACCTAGCGATCACACCACTTACTAATTTTCTGGTTCCTGTTTCTGTGTATATACAAGTGCGCCCCCAGACGACCACACAACACAACTCAAAAATCATTGTGATGATAGTACTGTAAGTTTTATATACAATGCCTATGTTCTAAACTTCCCGTTTCTTCCAAAGGAGAAAAAACAATATCAGCCACACAAACAGAACAAACTTAATTATATGCGAACGCATGTGCCATATACTTTTTTTCCACTTGGACTATCCTCCACCTTCCATCCACTATCTAACAATATACATAAATATGCATCCATACACCGAACTGATGAGATGAGAGAAAGTAAATGACGAAGAAAAACAATTTATAACACAGACAAATTAAAGCGCATTCACTTGGACCAACCATCCATCATAAAGTTTTTCCAACCACCGCTCGGTTTCAGTTGAAGTCCAACAACAGGTTTTTTATTATTCAGTTTCAGCTGTGAGAAAAAAATATATATAGATATATGAGAAAAAACAAGAACAAAATATATGAGAGAGCATGTGCGATATTTATTTTGGAGAGAGAACAAAAAGAGTTGGCGCTGAAACCGCAGTGGATTTTTTTCTGAACTGCAAACTTCTTTGTGTGCGTGTGGAAAGAATTTTTTGTTATAAAAACGCAAAAAAGACCTTTTTTCGAAAATTTATATAAAAAAACTAATGAATGTAATGACTTGTTTTTAAATTGAATCTAGTAGAAAATATATCAGAAAAAAATAATAAAAATAATTTAAACTTGTGAAGGTTCTGCTTCCTGCACATCTGGAAATATTATTTTGCTATTTTTAATGTTTAAATATTTTTTTTTGTAAAGCCTTTTCAGTGTATAATTTAATAGACTAATTATAAGAATGAACATCAGAAATATCAAAATTAAAACTGAAAAGGCCCACGATTTTGAAGTTACAAAATGGTAATATTGATATTTTTCTATTAAAACACACCTTTAAACAAACTATAAATTAGTTCAAACAGTATCTGAATGCATGGAGTAACAATTAGTTACCCTTAAGGGTAAGTTTCCTTTGCATTTTGATGGTAGAGCACTAACTAATTGTTACATAATTCTGTTATTTGTGAAGGTAATTTCTTGAAGTTTGGTTTTTTATGTAGGTAATAAATATACTCACTTACAGGTATCATTATAATTATATAAATAGCAAATTCAATACTTTTACGAGAATAAGGAGTGATTTATTTTTATGAAATAGACTTAAAAAAAAAAACACTTGAAAAAGATGTTGTGAAATGGTTGAATTTATATCACTTTGAACGAACGTTTTTAACTATAACTTTTCCATTTTTTACTTTTTTTCAATGAAATAAAAGAAAGATTATAAAATATGACTCCATGCATTCAGATACTGTTTGAACTAATTTATAGTTTGTTTAAAGGTGTGTTTTAATAGAAAAATATCAATATTACCATTTTGTAACTTCAAAATCGTGGGCCTTTTCAGTTTTAATTTTGATATTTCTGATGTTCATTCTTATAATTAGTCTATTAAATTATACACTGAAAAGGCTTTACAAAAAAAATATTTAAACATTAAAAATAGCAAAATAATATTTCCAGATGTGCAATGTCATTGTGAAGGAAGCAGAACCTTCACAAGTTTAAATTATTTTTATTATTTTTTTCTGATATATTTTCTACTAGATTCAATTTAAAAAAGTCATTACATTCATTAGTTTTTTTTTATATAAATTTTCCAAAAAAGGTCTTTTTTGCGTTTTTATACCAAAAAATTCTTTCCACACGCACACAAAGAAGTTTGCAGTTCAGAAAAAATCCACTGCGGTATCAGCGCCAACACATTTTGTTCTCTCTCCAAAATAAATATCGCACATGCGCTCATATATTTTGTTCTTGTTTTATTATATATTATGTGCCTATCGAAAAACACACAGCGTCGATATGAAGAAGGAGAATTGTGTAACTTACCTTTAACTTTTACATTTCATGAAAATACCTGCTTATCGCCTGCAGTGCCACCTGCTTGTCAACAAACATCTGTTGCTTCAAGGTGCATGGGACTTTGTCATCTCATAGCGTTTTGTGTATTCCCTGCGAACGGTCATTGTTTCAGAGAATAAAGTGTAAATTTATTGTTCGCGAATTATTTATAATTATTTCGACTCATAAAATTAATAAAAAGTTTAATTAAATTAAATGAGTGAAATTTCCGACAAAGAATCCAATGGCGAGGCCCAAAACGAAATTTGTGATGTAAATTCTGTCTCGCAAATCCCTCTTCCGAAAGGAAAAAGGCAACGTATTTCAGAAGATGAAACTAGCGGAACTGACTCGTCCTCCGAATCAGAATTCTGTGGTCGGAGGCCGCCGAATAAAAGATCAAAACTGGATCCAAGAGTTGATGCTCTGATTAATCAAGTAAGTTACCTTACAAATTGTTTAACCTCGCAGCATATTCCGTTATCGATGGAATGGAACGAAATAAATGCACTGGGGACGAGCAGACAAAGTGAATCTAATGAACCGTTCTTGATTGATCCTGTTAGGACAAGAATGCTCGATTTTGGTGAAGTTGAAACATGTGTGGATAGCAAATATGCTATTAAACAAGCACCACATGCAAGAGTTGAAACATTAATTAAACTGCAGCATTTCCTTTCTGATTCCTGGAAAGATGTGAAATACTCCAAATCACTCCAAGGTTTATTGGGTACTCCAGGTTTCGTAGAATTGAAAATTAATGATGAACTTTGTCATCTAAATAGAGGAAAAGACTATTTAGCGTCGACAGAAAGGGTTATGGCAGGTCCGACAAGTGGCTTGTTAGATTATAAAGATTGTTCGTTCGAGTTTACAATCTATAATAAATTGGTCAAATAATTCATCGAGTGAGTTAACTCCTCACCACTCGGTGGTATATCAATGTGGCTTAACCAGCCACTTTATTTAAAAGAAAAGAAAGAACCGAAAGCAAAGATTAGTGCTGACGAGGCGTCGACCTCTAAGGGTTTTCAGTCATCACGAACTTTTTGTAATGACTTTTGAACTTCCAACAGAAACAACAAATTTGTCTCCAGAAAATTTAAGACAGACACAAAGAACAATAATTCCTTTCGTGCAAAAAACAAGAAATGACCATTTGAACCAACCTTTCAAAGGGGGCTGCCTTCAAGAATTCCAACAAAATTGGCAGTCCATGGGGGCAAACAATTTTATTATGAAAATCATCTCAGGTGTTCGAATTCCTTTTTGCCGCAAGCCCCCCAACTCCAGAACTGATGCAAACATTTTCAACAAAAATGTCTGCAAATATGACGAAACTAATAAACGAACTGAAGTTTCAGAAAATCTTAGAGACACCGAAAATAGTAGGCCCAAGCTTCCTGTCCAAAATGTTTGTTGTCCTAAAGAACAACGGAAGCCGCCGTCCTATATTCTACCTCCGGGGTCTTAATTCTTTTATAAAGACCAAGCATTTTCAAAAAATCTTACATGCCTTAGTTTCTCCAAAAGCAGGATTGGATGATAAAAATCGATATATCTCAAGCTTAGTTTCACGTGCCAATAGCAACAACCCATCGTTGTTTTCTAAGGTTAGTTTACAACGAGAAGTTACTCCAAATGACAGCTCTACCTTTTGGCCTATCACCGTCCCCTCAAATATTTGCCGCTTTAACGAATTGTATCGCGGAGATCCTTCGAAAGCGTGGAATTCGGATTCTTGTTTTCTTAGACGACTTCCTGGTTGCTCATCAGTACAAGATCAAATTAACTTCACAAACCGCGGACGTTGTGGGTATTTTGAAATTCCTGCGATGGCAAATCAATTGCAAAAAAGCTATTCTAGAACCAGCACAGCAAATAGAATATCTTGGAGTGACATGGGACACAACCCTCAAAACTATTTCTCTTTCAAAAAAGGAAATAGAAAAGATGGGACAGTCAATAAACAGCTTTTTGGCCAAACTATTCCACGATCAAAAGCATGTCCAAAGATTGTTGGGACAACTAAATTTTGCAACGTTTGTAGTTCCCAGAGGTCGACTTTATTGTTGTCATCTTCAAATATTCTGTCGTCGCTTAAATCGAAAGCCAACAAGAAAGCAAAGAGCTCCGTCTCAAGTGATCGTAGACTTAAAATGGTGGCGCAGAGCCCTCTACATGAAATCGGATTTGATTCCAAAGCCTCCATCCAACTTCCTAACTACGGATGCGGCGGACGGGGTTTGGGAGCGCAATTAGACTAAAAACTATTGTCAGGTTCTTGGACCCAAGAACAAATGAAGTGGCATTCAAACCGAAAAGAATTGTATGCGGTTTATGCGGCTTTAAATGCGAAAAAACATCAGCGATGCCCACATTCTAATTCAGTCCGACAACAAGACCTTGATGGCTTCCATCCGCAAAGAAGGCGGAACACAATCTCTAAGTCTATTGGCCCTGACACGCAAGTTGTTGATTCTGACAGACCGTCTAAAAATTCGACCGTCAGCGCAATATCTCCCGGGGAGGTACAATTGCCTCGCCGATCATCTGTCTCGGGGACGACGTCTGCCAGAGTGGCATCTGCTGCCTCCGGCAACAAACAAAATTTTCAATCGTTGGGGCACTCCAGACGTCGATCTCTTCGCGTCTTCAGAAACAACCGTCGCCAGCAGTTACGTCTCATTAAACTGCAGAGATAAATCAGCTCTCTTCTCAAACGCCTTCAGCCACCAATGGGACTTCCAGCTGGGTTGGGTGTTCTCACCACCGAATCTAATGCCCAGAGTGTTGAATCACCTGAATTCAGCAAAGGGACGCTTCATTGTAATAGCATCAGTTTGGGAGAAGACGTTTTGGATGGTGGATCTGAGGTCACGGGCTTTAACATCCCCGATGGAAATAGAAAATCTTCGAGAAGTTCTCGTGGATGCTTCAACCAATCTTCCACCACCTCAAGTAGACCAACTGACTCTTCAGGGTTGGTTAATTGGAGGTGGGGAAAAATGATAAATGGCTGGTCTATTCCTGAACAACAACTTTTTAGCAAGAGCTGGAGGCCTTCAACTCTCAATATATACTATCCAGCAATTAAACGGTGGCTTGATTGGTGCGAGAAAAGTTTTGTAGATGCACGTTCTCCAAGAATACAACATGTTGCTAGATTTCTGGCCCATTTGTATCTCGATGAAAATCTGGCTTATAGCACAATCTTGGTGCACAAGTCAGCTATAGCTACTTTCTGTGTTCAGTTTTCAGAAGAAACTTCTGTATGCTGATTAAACAGGTATTAAAGGCAATCGCGTCTGCTCAACCAAGAAAAGCACAGTTACCTATTTGGGATCCGCAAGTTGTTTTCAATTGGTTGGCCTCACCCAATGCTAAGGACACCTTTTTCGAGACATCGAGACGAACAGCTACGATTCTCTTGCTACTCGTAGCATCAGGTCGTCGAGTACACGATCTTACTTTATGGAGAATTTCAGACGATAAAATGTCGTTGACAGATAAGGAGATAATTTTTTGGCCAGCATTTGGATCGAAAACTGATTCTTCTTCACATAGACAATCTGGTTGGCTGTTATCTAAACACCCCAATCCAAATGTTTGTCCAGTAACTTGGGTTAAAAAGCTTATAGCTATTTCGGAGAGAAAAAGAGCAAATGCAAATAGTTTAAAATAATCTTTTTTTTAACTTTAAATGAAGAACCGAAACCAGCATCTAGGACTGTAGTTGGTGGATGGGTTCGATCAGTTCTAAGAGATGCCGGAATCGAAGCAACACCGGGAAGTATCAGAGCTTCAGCCAGTTGGGTAGAAAATTATTCTATTCAAGATATTCTCGCTAGAGGCAACTGGAAAAGCAAAAACACCTTCAAGAAATTTTACTGCAAGGAGATTCAAAAGAAAAAAAAACAATGAGTCAAGTTTATTATTTTCAAATGTTCGACCAAATTGATTTCTTTTTATTTACCTTGGTTTCTTAATGTTATAATAAGTTTAAAATAATACCTTCATTAAAAAAAAGTAATAAGATCAATAATTAAAAAAGTTAATTATGTGCAATGAAATGAAATAAAATAAGAATATTTTGTTTATTTTCTTATGAATAAATAGAATCTTTTTTCACATAGCGTTTTGTGCTTATCACCAGCAGATATCAGACACGTCTTCATATTGACTCTGTGTGTTTTTCGACATGCACATAATATGAAATTTTGAATACAACAACATTGTTATTATGTGCTGAAGAAAAACACTCAGCGTCGCAGGAATATCTTCCTGGTGAAGACGCTATGAAATGACAAAGTTACATACACCTTGAAGCAACAGATGTTTGTTGACAAGCAGGTGGCACTGCAGGCGATAAGCAGGTATTTTCATGAAATGTAAAAGTTAAGAGTAAGTTACACAGTTCTTCTTATTCTTCATATCGACGCTGTGTGTTTTTCTTCAGCACATAATAACAAATTTTGTTGTATTCAAAATTTCGAAACTGAATAATAAAAAATCATGTTGTTGGACTGCAACTGAAATAGAGCGGTAGTTGGAAAAATTTTATGATGGATGGTGTGAGGTTGGATTGAATTTCAAAAAATCCTGTCTTACCTGCCTAGGTTGCTTTTCACTTTCAAAATTTTCAAATAAGTACAATTTTCCTAATTATATTCCAACCTACAATACAACCGTATGAATGAGCCGGTAAGTGAAATGTTCTTTCAAAAAATTCTCAAAAGAAAACTTTTATTTTACATAATACCTAACTAATAATGAATATTTTTTTTGCAATTAGAAGATCATATCATAACGAGCAAAATAATATATAGGTAGATATCTACAAGAAATAAAAATAGCCACCGCCACCAAACCGAAAACCCCTCCCAAGCATTATATTGTTTTTTTCGCTCATTCATTTTATGTATATTACTATTCTCATTTCTCATAGTATGACATACTCGTAACATCCAAAAGACAAAACAAATAATTTATGTGAGGAACAAAATTAAATGCAAACTTAAACTTACAGCTAATGGGGAAAGTGCCATCGAATTTTTATTTGTTGAAATCATAGGTAGTCAGGGAAATTTACTTATGCTATTTTGGAAGAAATCTCTTTGACCTCTCCTAATATTATGCTTTGTGGTGACTTCAACTGCAATCTCTTGAGTCCTAATGTTTTTACAAATCACATGTTAGCTTTCAATTTAGTACCAGTTAACACCAGTACCCCAACACACTTTTTTGGAAGGGATTCCTCGTTATTGGATCTTATGTTTGTGAGTGACAAGAATAATGTTGCGTTGTATGATCAACTTTCGGCTCCTGCTTTTTCAAAACATGATTTACTTTTTTTAACACTCAATTTTAGCCTTGTTTACTCAGATGTTCTCATCTTATCAATCATCGAGATTTCCATAATATAAATGTGCAAGAACTTGAAACTCAAACGCGAGAAACAAATTGGGATTCTATATATTACATGACTTCTTTAAATGAGCAGATTGAATTTTTAACACATCACATCTCTAAACTGTTCAATACCCATGTCCCCTTAAAAACAAAAACTCTTCAGCAAAACAGTAATCCATGGTTTTCTCATGCCATTAGAGATTTGATGAAACAGCGAGATGACGCCTACGCGAATTGGAAAGGGTATGGACTAACTGAGCTGCGTCGTGTGTTTTGTTCACTGCGTACTAAAATACGCGAGGCCAAACACCAACATTTTTCTAAAGAGTTAAGCACAAGCTCAAACTGGCGCCAGCTCTGGAAAAACTTACGCGAAATCGGTATTGGTAAAACAAAATTAGGAGTAGTCATTGATGGCAACAAACTTAACGAACAATTCATTTCTTCTCTACCGTCACAGGTCCCCCTGCCTTGCTCCTCAATTAGTTTTACAACGCGATCGCAATGAGCCTGGTTTTTATTTTTCCGCAGTGGATAGTGCCGATGTAGTCGAAAGCGTTCTTTCTATTAAATCAAAAGCTATTGGGCTCGATGATATACATCCATCTTTTTTGTGTATGATATTGCCACTTATATTACCATATATCACTTATGCATTCAACACCATTTTGACTTCCGGGCTGTACCCAGATTTATGGAAAGTTGCTAAAATCATTCCATTTCCAAAAAACGCTAGAAGAGATGAATTTAGACCTATTTCTGTATTGCCATTTTTATCAAAAGTGTTTGAAAGGGTCCTTCAAAGGCAAATAAATAGTTTTCTATCTACTAACTCTCTGCTCAGCCCTTATCAATCTGGCTTTCGGAAGAAACACAGCTGTGTTACCGCACTTTTAAATATTACCAACGACATCAGAAAAGCATTGGATAAAGACGAAGTTACGTTTCTAATTTTGTTGGATTTTTCGAAGACCTTCGATTCTGTTAATCACGTCAATCTATGTAGAAAGCTTATGCTAAATTTTAATTTTTCGTCATGTGCAACAAAATTAATTTTCTCTTATTTAACCAATAGAAAGCAAGCAGTGCAAGTTGGGGACTCCCTGTCAAACTGTTTACCGAATGTTACTGGGGTACCACAAGGTTCTATACTGGGCCCTCTTTTGTTTTCTGCTTATGTAAATGAACTTCCATCATCCTTAGTAAATTGTAGCTCTCATTTGTACGCTGATGACGTTCAGCTGTATTTCAGCTGTCCGCTTGGCTTAGTCGAACATGGAGCGTCTGCGTCAATGAAGACCTGAAGAAAGTTACAAATTGGTCTTTGGCAAACGGACTAATTTTAAACCCAAAAAAATCAAAATGTGTTGTCATTTATAGAAAATCTCTTGACCTTTCTTATTTTCCACCGATTGTTTTGGGCAATGCTCCAATGGAATATGTGGTTACAGCGAAGAATCTTGGTGTGACTTTTAATCGTTTTTTGACTTGGGATGATCATATAAATGGGCTAGTTGGCAAGGTCTATGGAGTTCTCCGTACATTATGGGTAACACAATCTTTTACTCCACCAAAAACGGGTTTGCTTCTCGCTAAAACCTTGGTAATACCTATCCTGGTCTATGGCTGCGAAATCTATTGTAACTGCAGCTTCATGAGCAGGCGTAAACTTAATATAGCTTTCAACTCAATCGTTCGTTATGTCTTTGGATTACGACGATATGATAGAATATCTAGTTTTGCTCCGCAATTATTGGGCATGACTTTCGAAAAATATATTGAATTTCGTAGTTTGATTTTGCTTTCTGACATACTTCTCACACGCCAACCACAATATTGTTTTGAAAGAGTACGAACTGGGTCCTCAAACAGATCTCATCAGTTGATTATCCCTCCTTATGCATATTTAACATCGGAGCGTCAATTTTTTGTTAATTCAATTAGGCTTTGGAACACCTTACCTTGTAATATAAAACAAAATCTGAATGCTACAAACGTAAAAAGGGTGCTTAGATCTTATTTTTCAATATGAAAATTTAATAAACTTTTATTTATATAATGATAGTTTTGATAATTAAAGTAACTTCTTCTTTTTTTTTTAATTTTTGCTCAGCCATTGTTTTTTGTATAATAAGCTTACAGCTTATAAGATTTTAAATCTTACTGTTGTTAAGCATTTTCGATATTAAATAAATAAAATACCTACCTACAGCAAAAAAAAAACTTTAAAAAACAAAAAAAAAACATTTATGTGCAGTGGCTGAGACTGAACGACGACGACGACGGCGCAGCGGCGACCCGACATGGCACATTGCGCTTGCGAATGAATTTTTTTTTATAGTTTTTTTTTACTATCGTTTTGTCGTTTGGCAATTGGATATGAGAAAGAGAATATTATGTATATCATATGAATAACCGAAGGAGGAGGGATAGGTTTGCGGTTTGATTGCGGTGGATTTTTTTTTTAATTTATTATTTTACCAACTGCAAAGAATACATATATATATGTATATATGTAGATGCAAAAAGGTACCAATATATTTTTTGTTCGTCCTGGCCTTCTTATTGAAAAGGAAAAAAATGTTCTTCATTATTTATGCACTTAAGTTTTCTTTTGAGAATTTTTTCAAAGAGCCGACCGAACTGACCGAAAGATAAGGTTGCATTGTAGGTTGGACTATAGTTATGAAAAAATGTGTGGAATAAAATTTTTCGAAAGTGAGTAGGTAGGTAGGAAACAGAATTATTTGAATAAGGTTCCTACTTAAAGTAGAGTAAAAAAAAGTAAGGTTTTGTAAGGCTTCAAGGAACTGGGAAGAACAAGGAAGTTGTATTTTCTTTGAAAATAAATAGATATTTAAAATATCAAGATTGGAAAGTCGTACATACCTACATCTACCTATCAGGGGAGAGTATGATAACCGAGGCGCCGAAAAATGATAACGGATTTTTGTAGAACACGGCAATACAAGCATTTTTTTACTATAGGAGGGGGGGTCTATCTCCCCCCTTTTAGGCGGTAGTGGCAATTAAAAAAATATGTACGTTAAATGGAAAACAAATAATTAAAAATAACGGTAATACTTGCAACTAAGTTTTATACATTTTTTTAAAGCCAACACTTCTGTCTATTAGCTTTTTTTGAATCAAGTCAAAACTATGCATAGTTTTTGAAAGAAAATAATGTTTTATACTCAAAATTTGGGCAAAACAAAAGTTTAAAAAAGGTTTAAAGTGTAATTTTTCAAAACTTTAAGATTATTTACTGTTGTTTTTTTTTAAGAATTCATGGCTCTTATTTGTTTTTGATCAATTTTTTGATTTGCAGGGGGCAGCATGCCCCCCCATACACACGCCACTGTTACATTGTTACATGCACACAAACTCGCACACATCCCACTGTTGCATACACCCAAACTCGCACCTACCATTATTACTATCAAAATAAGACCACTCAAGCAAAATAAAAACATAAAATAGTAGTTGTGGTTATTTTCAATTTTCTCAAAAACTAAAAGGCATAAAATCATCTGGTTTTCAGTTTTTTAATGAAAATTAATAAGAACAACAAATTATTAAAAAAAAAATTATTATAAACTTATGGTTTTCAAATATTGAAATTAAAAAATTTTTTTACTCAAATTTTGAGTTTAAAATTAAATTTTTTAAAAACTATGCATAGTTTTGACTTGATTTAAAAACTGGCTAATAGAATAGAAAGTTGGTTTAAAAAAAAACCTATAATACTTAATTTTAAGTATTACCGTTATTTTTTAATAAATTTTTTTCCATTTAAATATTTTTTTAATTGCCCCTACCGCCTAAACGGGGGGAGATAGACCCCCCCTTCCCATAGTAAAAAATGCTTGTATTGCCGTGTTCTACAAAAATCTGTTATCATTTCTCGGCGCCCCGGTTATCATGCTCTTGCCACCTATCAATATTTCAAAATTCTAAAAATATATTTGTGAACACAACTACATATATCTAAGTGTTTAAAATTTAAAAATTAACAACCGATTTCGATGAATTGCATAAGGTGTAACAAATGCTAGGGGGTGTAGATTCTGAAAAAACTATACTTCTAAAGATACAAACAAAAAAGAACAAAAATCAAATTCTTATTTATATTTTATTTCTAAGTGTACACTTGTACATAGAATGTCAGTTTATTAGACTTGACCATTCTTTATTCCGTCAATTTCATTGAACAACAACTTAAATTGTTTTGTATGAATTAATTTTCTATTAATTCATTTATATTTTATTTTTGGCCGGAGTTATAGCTATTTCATGCTTGCCAGGCAATCATCAGACTCCAATTTTATTTGAAGAACACTTGTAGGATTCGAACCCACGCATATCAGATCTGCTCAGTCTTTGTAGTCATGTGCACTTTTTTTTTTTTTTTTTTTTTTAAATTCAAATTTTATTCATTTTTAACTTATATCTACTTACATACTAGACAAAATTCAGAAAACTAGCCTACTTAACTATGCTTAAATTTAACTTACTGGCCCTCAACGGGCGCTCTAAGGAATTCATGATTACTTATACTAATGCCTTTCGGCCTATGAACTATTTTTTTTTTTTTTTTTTTTTGTATTTATTTTGTTAGAAAATTTAAAAAAAACTAACTCCAGTAATAATTTTTCAAAACTTACACACTATGTCCTTAAAATAAAACTTAAACCTACCCCTAACCTACCTACATACTACTTAAAACTAGAGCAATCACAGCGGCAAAAACTATGTCCATTTACAATTTTTTATTTTTTTTATATTTCTTTTCATTTTTTTTTTTTTTTCAATTCTGTTGATTCGAGCTCCGTTGTATAAGACCTCATTAGAATAATAGTGCAAATAAGAAGATTCCGGTGTCCGATACCAACCGAGACAGCGCCGGAGACACTGTCTCTCGAACAACCGAAACTTCTCCATTTGGGAAGGGGCAATGTTGAACCAAACAGGACAACCATACACAAGCATTGGCCGTATGAGGGCCATGTAGCAAATTACCTTCACTCTGGGGTCAAGCCGACTGCTGTAAAACAGCCGTTTCGTCAGAGCGAGGGCTCCTCGGGCTCTGGTCAGAGCAGTACTTATATGTCTGTCGAAATACAAATACTGGTCTAACCAGATACCGAGATACTTCACTACACTTCTACTCGCAAGTGGCTGTCCGTCAGACCCAACAATGACCATCTTGCGCCAGTTCTTGCATGTATCTCTCGTGGCCTTAGCCAACGGAGTCCTGAACAGAATTGTCTCCGACTTTTGGACATTTATTTTCAGTTTCCAGTCGTCGCAGTATCGCTGAATCTTCTCGAAGTCACGCTGCAAGAGAATTCTAATAACTTCAACGTTTCGAGCCGTTCTGTACGCAATCAGGTCGTCGGCATACGCAATGGCGTTAGTTATGCTACCTATTAGATCGCTGGTGAAAATGCTGAAGAGGATCGGCGAATTGACCGCCCCTTGTTGAAGGCCGTTTTTAATTTCAAAGATGCTGGTAGAGGTTACATTGCCACTTTTGACAACAAACTTTCTACCATTGAGCATATCATAAAGCATATACAATAATGATTTACTGATGCCTAGTCTGGTGAGTTTTAGGTACAATCCTTCTAACCATACGGTGTCGAAGGCTTTCTCTAAGTCAACCAGAACAGCACCCGTGCATTGTTTCTTGGACTTGTTCCATTGGATATCAGAAACGAGTTTAGACGCGGCATGAATACAATCATGTCCTGCCTTGAACCCGAACTGATTATCCGGAATTATTTTGTTGTCCGCAGCCCACTTAGCCAGAGCCCTATTGATTACCTTCTCGAATACCTTGCTGATACTTGGAAGAAGACTTATTGAACGCAGATTTGAAGGATTGGAGTTGTCCTTTCCCTTTTTCGGGAGAGGATGCACCACAGATGTCTTCCAACGCTCTGGATAATAAGCATTATTCAGCGCGTTGTTGAAGAGTGTGGTGTAAATGTCAATAGCTTCAATCGGTAAGTGTCTTAGCACGATGTTGGGTATACCATCGACACCTGCTGACTTTTTGTTCTTTATTGAATTGAGGATGAGCTGGAGCTCTACCTTCGTGATGAGCAAGGGACTTGAACCCGTTCTTTCGGCGATTATAGCGTTTGCTAATAAATCGTCATCAAACCGGGTGAAACCACGGTTCTCGGATCGCCAAAGAGTCAAATCATTCCTTAGGTAGAAGTGATGAAGTAAGGCTCTGTTTTCCAGGTCGTGGTTCGGGCGAGTGCAAGCATTCACCTTATACACTTGCTGGAAAGCAGCACCAATTGTCTCCACTTTCTCCTGCGGGTCCTCAATCACGAAGAAGTCATCGTCCAAGACGGCTTCCTCCGGATTAATTTGCGCTGTCAGAAGTGCGTCTCTGTTCTCAGTCGTTCTCTGGAGCTTAAGACACGGAAGGTCGTTTTGATTATTTTTGCGGAAGATCTTGTTAATTTGCGGGAACATACTGGGGTCGCTAGAGTTAACGGCCCGAATTTTCTTGTCCCAGTACAAATTAACAGACAATCTGTAATTTTCTTTAATCAGAGTGTTGACG
Organism: Syrphus vitripennis; assembly: GCA_958431115.1. Taxonomy (NCBI): domain Eukaryota; kingdom Metazoa; phylum Arthropoda; class Insecta; order Diptera; family Syrphidae; genus Syrphus; species Syrphus vitripennis. The sequence goes on from OY288108.1 coordinate 68,528,281, forward strand.
TTTTTTATTGACGACTTCAGTGTCCTAATCTCCTGGTCGTGGGGGTCTGTAAATCGTCTGTATAAGTTTTTGAGTCTTGTCAGTAGTCCGCTTTTTTGTCTGTGAAGTGCTTCTATAGTCCCGTTACTGTAGACGTTAATTTGGTCGCGTTCCTTGTACTTTGGTATTGTCCGTTCCATTGTTCGTTTTATTATGGAGTCCATCTGTTCAAGATGTTGGTCAATTTCTGTGTTTGTCAAGTTTCTGTTGTTTGGTGGGGATATGACCCCCGAATGGAGTTCTCTTGATAGAGCTTGGGTGAAACGTGGCCAGCGCATTTTACTATAGTTGTAAGAGTGCGTTGGGACGAATTCATCCAGCTCCACAAGCTCGTTCGGTATTTGGATTAAGGCAGCCAAGCCGCAATGGTCACTGTCGTACTCAATTGTCTGTAGACAATTTCGCGGGTGGTTACCCACTTTGTCAGTTACTGTCAGTCTTGTGTCGTACAGCAAAAGGTCCAGAAAGGAGCCGCTCCTTGGAAATGATGGCCTTTCTGTGTCCAGCAGGTCGACACCGTATTCAACACTGCAAAGATTCATCAAATTAAAAAGATGATTACCTCTTGGCTTATTTGTTTTATTCCCCAATCTCCATGTTTGGCGTTCAAATCTCCAGCCAATATAAAAAAGTTCTCTTCCATGCTCAGTTGAAGTACTCTAAAAAGAATCTCGAGCTCTGAGGTAAAGTTAGATGGCTGCGGAGCATCAGCCGCGTAAGCCGCAATCAAATATAAGCGCTTGCCTCTAGTGAGGGAAACACGAACGACGCAAACTTCTAAGGTCTGAAGCTTTCGCAAATCGTTATTGTAAATAACTTTATGATTAATGCCTTTACGTATGAAGATTGCAACACCGCCTCCTTGATTAGAACCGGGTCGATCCCTTCTTACGATATTGTAATTTTTGTGAGTCAATTTGTGTTTCTGGTTTAGCTTGGTTTCGCTAGCCATAAACACATCAGGACTGTGGTCTTTCAACAACTGGAACAGGTTGGCTCTACGTTCGATCCTAATCAATGAATTTACATTCAAACCTAGGATCCTAAGGCGCGACTTCGGCAGCGCGCCCTTAACCATGATTTTGCGCTAGGCCAGGCATCAAAGAGTAGAGGTAATCTACTCTTTTGCCTTGCTCCTTGATCTGACTTTGCAGTCCTGTCAACTGGCCTTGAATGCTCAGCAACAAGGCTACAATGTCTGGCTGTCCCGCCGACACCTGAGGCACTTGGACCTGTGGGGCGGCCGGTGGTGGAGCCTGTCTCGTGTTTACCCTTCCTTTCGCATAGTTGGCGTAAGAAACGTTGGGATTAACGATTGGAGTTTTTGTTGTTGGAGCTTGTCTTACGGGTTGACTTTCGGCTTTTTGCCTGGCCTGTTTTTCCCGTATCTCTTGGACCTTAGGACAACCCCGATAATTAGCAGGGTGCCCCTCGTTCCCGCAGATGACACACTTGAGCTGGGCCATGTCATCGACCCGCTCAGTCCCTAACCTGCATTCACCCCTATTGTGGGTTTCGGCGCATTTCACACAGCGCAACTGCATTTCACAGTTGGCCGCGGCGTGACCGAACCTTTGGCATCGCATGCACTGCAGCATGTCGTCATGCCTCTTAAATTTTTCCCAGTGTATGACCTGGTAGTCTAGGACAGTAATATTCCTCAGACTCTCCAGTCTACTTTGGGGCGACAGAGTTACAAGGAAGATTGGCAGTTTCTGCCCCTCCCGTCTGGACTTGACCGTGGTAAACGGCTTGACCCCGACGAATTCGAGATCATCGGTGGCCTTTTGACGGAGCTCAGCTAGGAGCTCTCCGGGTTCCGTGCAGGAACTGATGCCCTTTAACAAGACCGTTTTCGGTTTTTCACTCCTAGGAGTGAAGCTGAAGAATTCAGCAGTGGCTTCTCTAAGGCAGTCTTTAACTAATTTGTATTCGGCCAATGTGAAGCATTGAACTGAATACCTCTTTTGCTGTTCATTTATGATTTTAATGTAAAATTTGTTATTAGTGGCCGACTTACATACCTGTTTTATGTCTGCAAGGTCGACCCTATAGGTGCGAATTGGTGGCACTTTTTCTGACTTAGGCTGTGGTTGCTGCTGGTGTTGTTGCTTCGCTGCTGCTGATGTTGATGTTGATGCTGCTGATGGTGCTGCTGCTGGTGCTGCTGCTGGTGCTGCTGTCTGTACTGCTGCTGGTGCTGCTACAGGAGCAGCCGGTACTGCAGCTTGGATTGGTGCTGCTGGGCGCTTTTGTACTGCGGCCGCCGCTGGTTTTGGGCCCCCCGATGTACTGGGGCCTGACCGTGCCGCCCCTGTGTTTTTAGACGGCTGATGTTGTTTTTGTGGCTTGGGTGCTGCCGACGCTTTTAGTTTAGCAGCTTTATTTTGCTGCTGCTGTTGTTGTTGTTGTTGTTGTTGTTGTTGTTGCTGCTGCTGCTGCTGTTGCTGTTGCTGTTGCCTTCGCATCTCAGCCTCTTTTTGACGGCTCGCCTCCTGCTTATTTTTTAGCACTTGGAGGTAAGGTTCCATCCTCCTTTTGATGTTTTCGATCTCGTCTTAGAGCTCGTTGACAATCGCCTGGGCCTTTTCCTCCTCACCCTCTTCTTCTTCGCCCGAGGACGATTCTGTAGTAAGGCCAGCAAATCTATTGCTGGACCCGGACCTGTATAGTACCTCACCATCTTCGGACATATATTCGATGTCGTCATCGGATGGTGAGGTGTTTAGTTGCCGTTGCAACTTTTTTGCTGCTTTTTTTTTTGGCTTTCGCGCCGTCTCTTTGCCAGTCATGTGCACTTACGCACTACACCACTTCAGACCACTGATGCTACGTGTCCAGATATCGTACTTGTTCATCAAATGCATTTGGAGTCACAGCATTTTTATAAGCGCCTTAAAGTATGCTATCTTGTTCCGCCTCCATTTTTTCTCCATGCCTTACTTCGATAGACTACATATCGTAGTACGTATCAAAGGGGGAGAGTTTCGGAAGAATCGGCCACTGGCTTGCGATCCTTTCAGGTGTCGAAGAGTAAAGTCAGTTTAATTCTTCTTCTTTTTTAACGAAGTTGTTTTAGATATTTGGTTATAGGTATCTTTTAAAGTAGATATAAAACCTAGAACCTTCTGGCTTTCAGTGTTTGACTTTAAATTTATAAGATAAATAAATATTGGAATTAAAAATACTGCTAATTAAGGGTAAGTTTTGAAAATTTTCAGTTTGAACAAAAAAAATTAAGTTTTGGGTTTGAAAATTAATTTCTCAGTAGCTATTTGCAGAAACAACTTGATTTGGAAAGCAAATTTAAGAATAGGTTTCTGGCTTTCAAAAAAACTCAATTTTTATTTATTTATTCCTAAACCGCCACTAAAAGCATACACATACCTACTTAAAATTAAAGCAAGGCATTGCATCTCCAACGACAAATTCATGCCATGTCTACCTACCCAGTTAAAAAAAAAGTTGTATGTTTAATGCTTTTTATGTTTCTTTCTGGGATCACAAAAAAATGAAAGAATGAAAACGTGAACCAGAAATTAGTAAAAGTGACCACGATGACTAACTTCCCAACCAGCCCTTTAGGCACCGCGAAATTAGGCCCCAGGAAATAACGCCCCACAAAAAAAATGAAATAAGGCCCCAAAAAAAGTACACAAACCAACAACAACAAAATTTCTCAAATTTTGGGGTTTTATTTCATTTCTTGGGGCCTTTTTTCATTTTTTTTGTGGGGCATAATTTCATTATGAAATAAGGCCCCAATGAAATAAAATCCCAAATTGTTTTTGGGGCTTAGTTTATTTTAAGAAAACAATTTGATGCCTTATTTCATAATTAGCTTGAAAATGTTAAAATAACATTGTCTTTTACAGAAAATGATGATAAAAACCATCAAGGAGCGATTTTTTTAAGCTTTTCTGTTGCTGCTTAAGCTCCCATCAGGGAGCAATGAAAACCATCAGGGAGCAACAGAATAGCTGAAAAAAATCGCGCGATTTTTTTTTACTATTTCTGTATAATTTCAACCACCGAAAAAAATCGCGCCATTTTTTGCAGCTGTTCTGTTGCTCCCTGATGGTTTTCAACACTATCTTTACACGAGCACGAGGAAATGAGGAGAAAAGATCACTCAATTTTGCTACTTACTGATTTTTTCAACAGGTTCAACAACAGTGAAATTATACAGGATACAATCCAAGTATTTAGTTTTGGAGAGTTATTTCATTTTCAAAAACAAACTTATATATAAAAAAATAAATTGGGGCTTTATTTCATTTTTCTAAAAAAAAGTCAAAACAAGTTGAGATATTTTTTCATTTCAGTGGGGTTTTATTTCACTGGGGCATAGTTTCATTATGAAAAAATACCCCAATTTGGGGCCTTATTTCCTGGGGCCTAATTTCGCAGAGCCAGCCTTTCAAACTTTGCTGAACCACCACTGACAAATGAACTTACAAAAAATAAAAAAGAAAAAAACTATATCAGCAAACGCGCAAACAAACCATATGCTATGTTTTTCCACTAATAGTACTCTCCGCCTCCCACCCGCTATCTAACAATTTTCCTATCCAAACACTGAACTGTAAACTGAAGAAAAAAACAATGCAAAGCAACACCACACAAACAAAACCAAAAAAAGCGTTTGTGTCACGTAATCTTTATAACCCTTGGCCTTAGTCAAGCATCCTACCTATCATCACATAATTTTTCCAACCACCGTATCCTCGGTGGCCACTTAAAGAAAAACAATGCATATCCACAAAACATTTTTTTTATACATATTAGGGGTATTCATGCAACGGTGGAAAACTCGGATAAACCTCAGAAACCAGATAGTTTTATCTCCGCAGAAACGAGCTGTCAAAATTTGTATGGGAAAAATATTCTGCAAACCAGATAAATTTATCTCACAGATTTGATGTAGAAAGCGAAGAAATAAACCTCATAAAGTTTCGAGAAGTAATTTGTTACGTTTAGTTGTAACAGCTGATTATTTCTCACATTTATGCAAGAATTTTTATGGGGTGCTCATGCAAACGTAAAGCGGAAAATTATATCTTTCTGCAAAGCGGAAAATTGTCTCGTTGCATGAATACCCTTATTATACATAATATATGTACATATTCAGTTTCAGCTGTTAGAAAAATTAATATAATATGACACAGCGTTGCCACAACGTAACAAGTGCAACAAAAATGTTACACTTTTCTTATTTTTTTTTTGTATTTGTTAATATGTTACTTTCTTTTTCTTTTTGTTACACTTTTTTCTTTAAAATTTGACTATAATTTTTTTAATCAGAGTGAAGTGCACTTAAACAACACTTTCACCTATTTGTACACCTACGTCATAATTTCAATTGAAATTACCTTCATTCGACTCGATCGAACTCGTTCAGTTGCAGCATAGAAACATGGTTTATGTAAAACTTAAAATGTGTTTTACTTATAATAATTTATTAATTTATTATTTAATGTTTAGTTTTGTAATGCATTTTAAAACTGTGATACAGAAAAATTATTATAAAAATTGAGTTCAAGAGCATTCGTTTCATTTAAATCATTTTTTCAATTTGTTACATTTTTTTCGCTTTTGTTACGTTTAAAAAAAATGTGTTACACTTTCATGAAGTCAAGAGACAACGCTGAATATGAGAAAGAAACAAACACAAAATAAATGAGAGCGTATGTGCGATATTTATTTTAGAGAGATTACAAAAAGAGTTGGCGCTGATACTGCAGTGGATTTCTTCTGAACTACAAACTTCTTTGTGGAAAGCATTTTTTGGTTTAAAAACGCAAAAAGACCTTTTTTCGAAAATTCATATAAAAAACTAATAAGTGCAATGACTTTTTGTTTTCTGAATCTAATAGAAAAAATTACAAAAAAGAATAATAATTAAAATTTGTAAAGATTCTCTTTTTTCACAATAACGTTACTTTTTTTTATTATTATATTATTATATTATATTAAAATTAAACCTGGGATGCCCCATGCCCCGTACTTTGAAGATCAAAAATGGTAAAATACGTCTCAATTTACTTGGCTCCTATCGTAAAAGCTTTTTCGTCAAAAATTCTATGACTACTCAAATATTCTGTTTGCTTTGTAAATTGTAAGATAATATATAATAATAAATATAATAAATAAAAAAATCGCGCCATTTTTTGCAGCTGTTCTGTTGCTCCCTGATGGTTTTCAACACTATCTTTACACGAGCACGAGGAAATGAGGAGAAAAGATCACTCAATTTTGCTACTTACTGATTTTTTCAACAGGTTCAACAACAGTGAAATTATACAGGATACAATCCAAGTATTTAGTTTTGGAGAGTTATTTCATTTTCAAAAACAAACTTATATATAAAAAAATAAATTGGGGCTTTATTTCATTTTTCTAAAAAAAAGTCAAAACAAGTTGAGATATTTTTTCATTTCAGTGGGGTTTTATTTCACTGGGGCATAGTTTCATTATGAAAAAATACCCCAATTTGGGGCCTTATTTCCTGGGGCCTAATTTCGCAGAGCCAGCCTTTCAAACTTTGCTGAACCACCACTGACAAATGAACTTACAAAAAATAAAAAAGAAAAAAACTATATCAGCAAACGCGCAAACAAACCATATGCTATGTTTTTCCACTAATAGTACTCTCCGCCTCCCACCCGCTATCTAACAATTTTCCTATCCAAACTGAACTGTAAACTGAAGAAAAAAACAATGCAAAGCAACACCACACAAACAAAACCAAAAAAAGCGTTTGTGTCACGTAATCTTTATAACCCTTGGCCTTAGTCAAGCATCCTACCTATCATCACATAATTTTTCCAACCACCGTATCCTCGGTGGCCACTTAAAGAAAAACAATGCATATCCACAAAACATTTTTTTTATACATATTAGGGGTATTCATGCAACGGTGGAAAACTCGGATAAACCTCGGAAACCAGATAATTTTATCTCCGCAGAAACGAGCTGTCAAAATTTGTATGGGAAAAATATTCTGCAAACCAGATAAATTTATCTCACAGATTTGATGTAGAAAGCGAAGAAATAAACCTCATAAAGTTTCGAGAAGTAATTTGTTACGTTTAGTTGTAACAGCTGATTATTTCTCACATTTATGCAAGAATTTTTATGGGGTGCTCATGCAAACGTAAAGCAGAAAATTATATCTTTCTGCAAAGCGGAAAATTGTCTCGTTGCATGAATACCCTTATTATACATAATATATGTACATATTCAGTTTCAGCTGTTAGAAAAATTAATATAATATGACACAGCGTTGCCACAACGTAACAAGTGCAACAAAAATGTTACACTTTTCTTATTTTTTTTTTTTTGTATTTGTTAATATGTTACTTTGTTTTTCTTTTTGTTACACTTTTTTCTTTAAAATTTGACTATAATTTTTTTAATCAGAGTGAAGTGCACTTAAACAACACTTTCACCTATTTGTACACCTACGTCATAATTTCAATTGAAATTACCTTCATTCGACTCGATCGAACTCGTTCAGTTGCAGCATAGAAACATGGTTTATGTAAAACTTAAAATGTGTTTTACTTATAATAATTTATTAATTTATTATTTAATGTTTAGTTTTGTAATGCATTTTAAAACTGTGATACAGAAAAATTATTATAAAAATTGAGTTCAAGAGCATTCGTTTCATTTAAATCATTTTTTCAATTTGTTACATTTTTTTCGCTTTTGTTACGTTTAAAAAAAATGTGTTACACTTTCATGAAGTCAAGAGACAACGCTGAATATGAGAAAGAAACAAACACAAAATAAATGAGAGCGTATGTGCGATATTTATTTTAGAGAGATTACAAAAAGAGTTGGCGCTGATACTGCAGTGGATTTCTTATGAACTACAAACTTCTTTGTGGAAAGCATTTTTTGGTTTAAAAACGCAAAAAGACCTTTTTTCGAAAATTCATATAAAAAACTAATGAGTGCAATGACTTTTTGTTTTCTGAATCTAATAGAAAAAATTACAAAAAAGAATAATAATTAAAATTTGTAAAGATTCTCTTTTTTCACAATAACGTTACTTTTTTTTATTATTATATTATTATATTATATTAAAATTAAACCTGGGATGCCCCATGCCCCGTACTTTGAAGATCAAAAATGGTAAAATACGTCTCAATTTACTTGGCTCCTATCGTAAAAGCTTTTTCGTCAAAAATTCTATGACTACTCAAATATTCTGTTTGCTTTGTAAATTGTAAGATGCATAAACTTAGGGGGAAATAAATTGAATAAGGAAAAATTTGAATAAAATTTGAGTAAATGCTTATTTTGCATGCCTATTTCTCCTTGCGTTCCTGGGACTAACATCTATGGATGCTATTGTTAGTTTGCTATGCATTGTGCCTTTGTATCAATGAAACTTATAGTTCAGTACTTAGAAATAAACTCATCTTCTCCGAATCGCTCATATATTCACGTACATATATCTAATTTGTTTTATTTGTTTTTATTTAATTTAAAAATATTGTTTAAAATTCTCAAAACTTTCTCAAATGTTTCCGATCTTGCTTTTGTTGTCTTTGTCTCGCTCAAAAATATAGGAATAAATGTAAAACAATTGATTCCAACAAAAATATGTAAAATATTTTTAAGTTCAAGTGAAAAAAAAAATGAAGCGCTTTTTAAAATCGAACGATGAATGGAAACTATGAAATAGTAAAAGATAATATATTTTGTCTAACAGAAATTTGTGCAAAATTTCAAGACAAAAATGAAGGAAAAGGATTCTAAAGGTTACTTGGAAAAATAAATTATAGTCAAACCTTTAAAAACAAGAAAATGATGATTTGCTTTAACTGTTGTTGTTTATTTTTCATTCAAGAAAAATTGCGGTTTCATTGTCCTAGCCAAGGCAACAATATTGAAAGGCCAGTTTTTAGACGTTATCAATGAAAAAAAATATTAATCCACTACTGTTTCATTTTATTTTGTTCTCATAAAGCTCCAATTCAAAAAATAAGTTATAAAACCAAGTTTAATGCTTCATAAATTAATGAACTTAAAATTCCAGCCTCGTTAAAATAAAAAGAAAGGTTTTTCTTAGAAAAAGGTGTTTTTTTTTTAATTTCTTGAAAACAACATTAAATTTTTTCATTCGGTTTTCTCTTATAAAATAACAGCATTGAATTTTGAAATTGAAATTAGTACTTAATTACGTAAAATTTGGAAAAAATTAGTTCGAATTTTTTTTTATCAAAATTTTGATTTTGAAAATTAATTTTTCAAAACTATTCCTTAGAACAGATTTATTTAAAAACAAAATGAAAGAAGTTTTTGGCTTTTCAAAAAGATATTGCACAGCATTGTGGGTGAAGGCGTTGACTTTAAATAATTTTTTTTCCATTTTAAGTCAATTTTTTCGATAATTGCCCCTACCGTTTAAACGGGGGGAATAGGCACCCCCCTCTCATACGATTTTTATCTTGTCTCAACCCAACCTACACGCCCTAGCATTTTGGCGCACCGCTCATGAATCACCCTGTATACAATAGTTTAGTGCATTTAGGTGTTAATAAAATGTAAAATTACTTTTCTTCGAACTCTTTAAGGTTAATTTGAAATTTTTCTATTATTTCATCTTGACCAGATATGTTGCGCTATCGTTAATCAAAAAAAATATCTAAATGGTCATCTCATAAACAATTCATTAGTATTTAAATGATGCAGACCTAAAATGATCGTAGGTTTGAATACAAATTATTTAATTATTATTATTTAATTTTTCAGACACTTCAAGAGAAACAAGCTTCTGAAAGGTTAGCAGCAAAAATACAGCGGGCCACAAACAATCCAATTCAAGTACCAAATGAAGCTCTCCGTAAAGACAATCCCATGTTTAATACTTACAGAGATGCAAAAGTTCAACAAATAAACATTGAAGGTATACAAGAAATTGAGGAAAATGATGAAGTGGAGGATTTAGATGATGAAAAACCTGGAGGAGTCGTGTATACAATTTTTGAATAAAAAAATACTTCTCTTTTGAAAGCACTACTTAAAACAATAGAAAACAGTCGAATGATAATGGCATTGTTCCTTCAAAATAATTTTTAATAGAAAAATGTAAATAGTTTAATGTTTTTAAAAGAATTAAAATAAAATAATCAATTTGACTCTACAAGGAGTTATTCATTTCTTCTTTTCCATAGTAGGTTTACTGTTGTAAACTTAACTTATTTAATACTTTAAAAATACTTTTTATATTTTTGTGTGGTAAATATGTTTATTGTTTATTTATAACAATTAAAATGGAAAAAATACATATCTCTCTATATGGAAATATTATTATTAACCAATGTTACTACGCACTTTTAGAATTTGTTTTTTGTATTCATATCACAAATATTATTTTTATTTCAGCATAATGGCTTATAACTTATTGTCAGCACTTGTTGTGGCGATTAAAAGCTAGTTTGCTTTATAGTTTTTGTACACTCTTGGAAAATTCTGGTATCTGGAAAGGTTTTTGTGCATTTAGAATTTCAAAATTAAAAAAAAATAATTGTTTTTTTAAATTATTTCTTTTTCTTTAGTAATTTTTCACTTTTAGTATCGTCTATGATAGTTGGCCCCGGATATAAGAAACAAAGAAATAGCTGAGGTGCACTCAAAAGCAATAGAAATGCATTTTGATACTGAAATAAAAAAAAAGAATGTCCTTTCAAATTTCATAACTTTTCTTGAAAAACTTAAACTTACAATCAAAATTTGATTCTTTAATGATATTCCATAAGTCATCCACAAAGCTGCAACTATTGTTCCGCATAGGATTATAGGAAAGGGAAGATTTGCTGCACTCTTCTTTCTGATAATGTCCGCTACTCCTAACATTGGCGAGCCCACTAAACAAGCTAGCAATGTTGTGAGCAACGTACCGAAGCGGAATTCAACCTGTTCGCGATCTTCAAAACTTGCGTATGCAATGCAACTAGCTGAAAAAATGCTTGAACACAAAAATTGTCTTCGAATTAATGGTCGTATTTTTTCTGAACTGTAAACATAAAATAGCACCATGTAAATAGCATTGATGCCTAAACCAACGAGGTTGGTTCTAATCATTGCATTATCGTTAACAATAGATGAAAGTTTGTAGCCGAGAATAGAGCTGAAAAAAAAAATAATTTTCGTTAGATTTCAATTCGTAGTAAAATTGTAAATAAAATTTAGTTAAAATTCATGTCGCTTATGGCCAGTTGCACCGAACTCTTTTAAAAATTTAACAGGCTTATAAGTCTTAAAGATATTTGTTCCATATAAAATACGTCATTTTAAAATTTAAAAGCCTGTTAAATATTGATGCAACCGAACATTAGCATGGTAAACGTTTATAATGGCGTTTAGGTGAGGTAAAAATGCTCCACATTGTTAGTTGTGTTTTATTATCCATATCATTGACTTATAATGCCTGTAAAGACTGCTAATTGATTGTTATTTCCAAAAAAAAATGGTCTACTCGGTTTTGTGTCAAATCGCCCAAAACCGAATCGCCCAAAATGCAAAAAAGCGAAAAAATGTCAAATGACATAATGTCAAAATGCCCAAAAAAATAATTTTGGGCGGTTTGGTGTTTCGGCAATTTTAGTTGGCCCTGTGTCAAATCGCCCAAAACCAAATCGCCCAAATCTGAAAAATGTTGCGTCGCCCAAAATTTTTTGTCGATTTGACACTATGACAAATCGCCCAAAAAAGAAAAATGTCAAATCGCCCAAAGTAGAAATGGGCGTTTTGTCGCAATCCAAAAATACTAACATTTAGGGTTCTTTTAACAAATCGCCCAAAATATTTATTGCAATTAGACCAAAATATAAAAAAAAAACAAATTTTTTCAGTATTTGTGTCAGTTCCTATTTTATTTTCTTCTTTATACATATGTCTGCATACAGATATGTATGTATTTACATGTACGAGTATTACCAACTTTTTATATACATACGATTTTATGTCTACATATGAGCTTTAGGTAAGTTGGAGCGAATGTGAAAGGAAATGTCGGTGAACATTAGTCTTAAATTTCAGTAATGAGAGGGAAAGACAGAGCGTGGAAGGGAATTCCACATTCGCGTAGTACGGCTAAAGAACGAATCCCTATACTTGACAGTACGACCGAAATTGGGTTCAAGAGCAAACTGATGAGCATTCCTGGAAACGCGAGTATTACGGTTGAATCGTTTAAGGGGAGGAATGCCACTGGCTATTTTATTTCATATTTGTGAAACAATATTGAAGCTTCAAGGTTTTGAATGAACAACAACTTGTGTGTGTTACCACCAAGTTCAATGGCTGGAGTTATAGCTATTTCACGGGGACCAACCCCACAAGTTGTTGTTTATTCAAAACCTTGAATATAAATTAAATCTCACAGGCAGCAAGCACGTATAACAAGCAATACAAAAACCCCTTCAAAGAAATTAAAAAGAATTAATAAAAAATTAATTCTGTGACCCAGTGGTCACCTCTTTCACTCATCTCCCTCCCTGTATGAAACAACGAATTGTTGTCTTACAATAAGAGTCCGGAGAAAAAAGAAAGAAACCGAATTTACAACAACAAAACTTGTGTGAGTTAATAAAAATGCTAGTCGGTTCAGTTGAACTTGATAATTGGAAAACCTATTCGGGGTTACGAATTTACAAGTGGATGCGGTGGTGCGATGCGTAGTGCGTCGGCCTCCCAACCGTTAGGTCGTCAGTTCAAGCCTCACTCGGGCAATTTTCAAAATTAATTGAACGTAAGCGACTTAGCACCACTGAAAGGAGTCTGATGATCGGGTTTGTCCCCGTGAAATAGCTATAACTCCAGCCATTGAACTTGGTGGTAACACACACAAGTTGTTGTTCATTCAAAACCTTGAATATAAATTAAATCTCACAGGCAGCAAGCTGCACGTATAACAAGCAATACAAAAACCCCTTCAAAGAAATTAAAAAGAATTAATAAAAAATTAATTCTATGACCCAGTGGTCACCTCTTTCACTCATCTCCCTCCCTGTATGAAACAACGAATTGTTGTCTTACAATAAGAGTCCGGAGAAAAAAGAAAGAAACCGAATTTACAACAACAAAACTTGTGTGAGTTAATAAAAATGCTAGTCGGTTCAGTTGAACTTGATAATTGGAAAACCTGTTCGGGGTTACGAATTTACAAGTGGATGCGGTGGTGCGATGCGTAGTGCGTCGGCCTCCCGTTCGTTAGGTCTTCAGTTCAAGCCTCACTCGGGCAATTTTCAAAATTAATTGAACGTAAGCGACTTAGCACCACTGAAAGGAGTCTGATGATCGGGTTGGTCCCCGTGAAATAGCTATAACTCCAGCCATTGAACTTGGTGGTAACACACACAAGTTGTTGTTGTTCATTCAAAACCTTGAATATAAATTAAATCTCACAGGCAGCAAGCTGCACGTATAACAAGCAATACAAAAACCCCTTCAATATTGAAGCTTTTTGGTTGGACCTCACTAATTGCGCCAGCTTTTTATTTTTTGTTGTCAGGTTTCGCCGAAGAGCCTGACAGTAGTGGAACCAACAACCATGAAAACTAGCGTTAGGATAAACTTGCCTTAACGCACTTCTCAACCCAAATTCGTAGTCAGTTAAAAAGCTTGCGGGCTCGAATTGAAAAATATTATGTTCAATATAATCGAACAAATGTTTATACGCTTTGTCGTTTTTTTGTTCATTAATATGAACATAAATGGAAATACCTAAGAAATAATAAATAAAAATTATAAAAACTTACACCATTCTTAGGACCATATGCTAAATCGCCCAAAAATGAAAAATATTAAATCGCCCAAAAATTATTTTTGGACGATTTGGCATTTTTCTTCATTTTTGCAATTTGGGAGTTTTTGTTTTGTCGCGGTTTGACACATGGCTATTTTTGCATTATGACAAAACGCCCACTCTTTTTGGGCGATTTGACATTTTTGTTTTTTTTGGGCGATTCAACATAATGTCAAATCGCCCAAAATTTTTGGGCGATGACATTTTTAAGTTTTGGGCGATTCGGTTTTGGGCGATTTGACACCCAACCGTCCCACTCATTCAAAATAAGATAAGCGCTATGTGCCGCAAAGGCGGAAGTAGACATGTGTTAACATGTATTTTAATTCAAATAAACTAAGGCCATCATCTGCCACCTGTTGTTGCAACCCGTGAACTTATGTAAAATAATTCTATATATATATTCTCGTATATGTTAGTGGGCTCTAAGTATCGATATTACATATCGCTCATTTAATAGAATACCGTCATATCTCAAAAAACATCATTCTTCAGAAAACTAAATTTAAAGTTTGAATTGTTGAATTTCATAATTTTCTTCATTTTTAGCAATTTATTTTATTTTTTTTGATAGAGCTAAACATTACAGTTTAATGTAATGCAATGAAATTCGGGCTCCTGAATTTTGTATGGTTTCACATCAAAGCTCACTCCACAACTGAGAATATAACTGTATTTCAACTCATAAAAATTCAAAAGTGACAGACACCATAACGATACAAGTGCCCTCTAGGTGTCAATTTTTAAGTTATAGAAATGACGTTTTTCCATAATAAACTTTATAGAAAATGCGTTCGAACTGTATCATTAAGTCAAATTTCGTGTTTTTTGAGATATGACGGTATTCTATTAAATGAGCCATATACAAAACGTCACGAAAAAGGAAAAAATAAAATAGTTTAAGCTTTCTAAATACATAGTATAAAGTATAGCAAATAGTACTCTCATGAAGAAGATTTTTTTAGGAGGACACGTCGTTGTTTGGTGGCGCTGTTGGCCCTAATGGAGAATTGCATGTTTTCAGCAGAAGAAAAAAGATTTTATATTTTCCATAAGGCTCCAAGAGAGTAAGGGAGAACACATATTCACCAGTTTTGAAACGTCAAAACGAAAGAAATAACAATCCTATTTTCCTTTTGAAACCAAATTCTTTTTTTTTTTCTTACTGTCTATTCTATACTTATGAACATATTTTATCTTTTTTTTTCTTCGGCTTCTGCGATGAAGGAAAATATGTGAAGGTACACACAAACTTTTGTTCGTAGAGGTAGGCATTTTTTTTTTTTTTTGAAATTTTGTTCCCACATTACTCGCTATTTACATTAAAAGCATTGTATTTTGATAGATTTAATTAAATTAATTTACAAAAGTGTAAATTCATTTAATAACTTAATCATGATTCATCGTTGAATTATGTATGAAAGTGCAGTTTGTTCTAGTTTGTTTGTTAGCTTGCCTGCGATTGTTTTTGAAAATGAAAAACAAATTAATGCAAACAGTTCAAATAGCCAGTTTAAGGAACACAATGTCGACAATCCAGATATAAATTATGCCCCGTGTGGAGACAGCTTTAACTATCAATAAAACACGCCATTTGATTTTTACGACTGGCATTATTAGCTATAAAAGGAGTTAATTATGTTTCACTATTCATACATACATACCTACAAATAGTTTTAAATATAATACTAACACAAACAACACTTTTTTGAAACACCTAAAAAACTGTATTCAACAAGTTTGAACATGCACGAACCAAACACTGAAACCTTAAGCCTATAAATTTATCTTGAATAATCTTACCGAGTATCAAATCAAAACTTTTCTTACAAATCACTAAAAAAATAATATTCAAACTACAGCAAAACAGCAACAACCTTGAATGAAAGAATGAAAATAGTAACTTATATCTTTCTTACAAGAACAAGATGAAAAAAGTAGTGAAACTGTGAAATGCATAAAATCGTTCAGTCAACTATCGGTTAAAAATAGTAATTGAACGAAAAGCACAATGAACAAGTCCAAAATGAGAAATAGTAGTGGTTTCGATTTCGAGTGAAAAGTAATACTGAAACTGAAATCGTTCAAAGTTACTATCGAGTGAAAAAGTAATTGAACGAAAGTAGTATGAATGAATGAATGAATGCTTTGGTACTATCGAATAACTGAACATTTAGCTACTATCGAATAAGTCAATAGTTTTTATTCGATAGTTCCCATCACTAGTATCAAGCTACTTGTGGCGGGAATGACCTCTGGACTTCGGTTAATTTTTTTTTTGTTTTATTAAAGAAAACGAAGTCTTAAGCACTTTTCACATGAGAGCGACCAACGAACGACGAATGAACGAACAAATTGGATTTAAAACGTTCCTAGACCAAAATTCTGTATAATATCCAGAAAAATGATAGAAACCTTATTTATTTAAATGTTAAGATAATAAAATTAGCATTTAAATTGTTAAAATCAGAGAAATTTGATAAATAAAATTGTTCGTCGCGAATTGCAATTTTTTGTTACGAATTGTCAAACTCTATTCGCGTTCCACATACCATCCACACTACAACCTCAAATTACTCTTGTTTTTGTTTTCTTCGTGGTTGGTCGCGACGAGTAAAAAAAAGTCCATGTGCATTGTATATGAATTTGCATAGTACTCTCATGAACACGTTCCACACGTCGGCCACCTAGCGATCACACCCCTAACTAACTTTCTGGTTGCTGTTTCTGTGTATATCAAGTGCGCCCTCAGACGACCACACCCCACAACACAAAAACCATCGTGACGATAGTCATTTGTGTGCATATGACAATAATTTAAACGCTATATGAAAGAACGATTCATTATCTTCAAATTGTTGGAATTACTTTTTTCGAAATCGACTCACAGCGGGTTATATTTGAAAAAATGTATATCTATATTTTGAGAAATTGGCAAAAACTGCTAATTGGTGCGCAATTTTGTAGAAAAAGTACTGGACCGAGTGAATCAAATTTGATATTTTCCAAAAGGTAATAAACATATCTTTAAATTGTTGGAATTGATTTTATGAAAAAATGAAAAGTTTTGGAAATATATTGACTTAAAAAAACACTTAAAATACTGTTTTTTAATTCAGTTTTTGACATATTTGTTTAATGAATTTTACTAAAATTATGATCCAAAATAACAAACCGACATTCTAAATTAAATTTTCAGAAAAAAAAATATTGAATTTTCTTGTATTTTTATGTGAAATATCGAATTTTTAAAACGTCTGCGTAAAATAAAATCTCATTATTTTAGCTAAGACACAAATCATTGGATTCTATTTGTTCTTCAAATGACCGGTAGAGTTTTCATGTAAAATAAAACAAAAATTCAAACAGTGTAATGCACACAATTTGGCAGTAGATAAAGAGGTACCTAACAATACAAGTGCAGTCTGTTTATATGGTATGGTGACTATTGCCTGATAGTGCCAATATCGACTCGGATCACTATCATGTTGGTATGGTTTTCCGAGGGCGGATTGCCTTGCGAAGACGTATTGCATCCGCCGATCAGGTTCGAATCAACACGGGTGCACTACGCAATGAAAATACCAGTAACACCTTTGGACATGCGTTAGGACTCGCCCTGGAACCACTCGATCCAGGGAGAGTAAGTCCTGGAGCCAGTATGCCGGGCGTAGATGAGAAGCGGACACGCCTTAAAAACACTGTCATTAGTACTGTCAACTTCATCTTAGGCAGCAGTCATAGAAGTCGGAACGACTGGTTTGATGATGAATGCCAGCTAGCGACTGAACGTAAGAATGTTGCGTACCGAGCAATTATTATTATTACTATTATTATTATTATTATTATTATTATTATTATTATTATTATTATTATTATTATTATTATTATTATTATTATTATTATCATTATCATTATCATTATCATTATCATTATCATTATCATTATCATTATCATTATCATTATCATTATCATTATCATTATCATTATCATTATCATTATCATTATCATTATCATTATCATTATCATTATCATTATCATTATCATTATCATTATCATTATCATTATCATTATCATTATCATTATCATTATCATTATCATTATCATTATCATTATCATTATCATTATCATTATCATTATCATTATCATTATCATTATCATTATCATTATCATTATCATTATCATTATCATTATCATTATCATTATCATTATCATTATCATTATCATTATCATTATCATTATCATTATCATTATCATTATCATTATCATTATCATTATCATTATCATTATCATTATCATTATCATTATCATTATCATTATCATTATCATTATCATTATCATTATCATTATCATTATCATTATCATTATCATTATCATTATCATTATCATTATCATTATCATTATCATTATCATTATCATTATCATTATCATTATCATTATCATTATCATTATCATTATCATTATCATTATCATTATCATTATCATTATCATTATCATTATCATTATCATTATCATTATCATTATCATTATCATTATCATTATCATTATCATTATCATTATCATTATCATTATCATTATCATTATCATTATCATTATCATTATCATTATCATTATCATTATCATTATCATTATCATTATCATTATCATTATCATTATCATTATCATTATCATTATCATTATCATTATCATTATCATTATCATTATCATTATCATTATCATTATCATTATCATTATCATTATCATTATCATTATCATTATCATTATCATTATCATTATCATTATCATTATCATTATCATTATCATTATCATTATCATTATCATTATCATTATCATTATCATTATCATTATCATTATCATTATCATTATCATTATCATTATCATTATCATTATCATTATCATTATCATTATCATTATCATTATCATTATCATTATCATTATCATTATCATTATCATTATCATTATCATTATCATTATCATTATCATTATCATTATCATTATCATTATCATTATCATTATCATTATCATTATCATTATCATTATCATTATCATTATCATTATCATTATCATTATCATTATCATTATCATTATCATTATCATTATCATTATCATTATCATTATCATTATCATTATCATTATCATTATCATTATCATTATCATTATCATTATCATTATCATTATCATTATCATTATCATTATCATTATCATTATCATTATCATTATCATTATCATTATCATTATCATTATCATTATCATTATCATTATCATTATCATTATCATTATCATTATCATTATCATTATCATTATCATTATCATTATCATTATCATTATCATTATCATTATCATTATCATTATCATTATCATTATCATTATCATTATCATTATCATTATCATTATCATTATCATTATCATTATCATTATCAT
The DNA here is from genome assembly GCA_958431115.1 of Syrphus vitripennis. NCBI lineage: Eukaryota > Metazoa > Arthropoda > Insecta > Diptera > Syrphidae > Syrphus > Syrphus vitripennis. Next base: position 68,547,566 of record OY288108.1, read on the forward strand.
TATCATTATCATTATCATTATCATTATCATTATCATTATCATTATCATTATCATTATCATTATCATTATCATTATCATTATCATTATCATTATCATTATCATTATCATTATCATTATCATTATCATTATCATTATCATTATCATTATCATTATCATTATCATTATCATTATCATTATCATTATCATTATCATTATCATTATCATTATCATTATCATTATCATTATCATTATCATTATCATTATCATTATCATTATCATTATCATTATCATTATCATTATCATTATCATTATCATTATCATTATCATTATCATTATCATTATCATTATCATTATCATTATCATTATCATTATCATTATCATTATCATTATCATTATCATTATCATTATCATTATCATTATCATTATCATTATCATTATCATTATCATTATCATTATCATTATCATTATCATTATCATTATCATTATCATTATCATTATCATTATCATTATCATTATCATTATCATTATCATTATCATTATCATTATCATTATCATTATCATTATCATTATCATTATCATTATCATTATCATTATCATTATCATTATCATTATCATTATCATTATCATTATCATTATCATTATCATTATCATTATCATTATCATTATCATTATCATTATCATTATCATTATCATTATCATTATCATTATCATTATCATTATCATTATCATTATCATTATCATTATCATTATCATTATCATTATCATTATCATTATCATTATCATTATCATTATCATTATCATTATCATTATCATTATCATTATCATTATCATTATCATTATCATTATCATTATCATTATCATTATCATTATCATTATCATTATCATTATCATTATCATTATCATTATCATTATCATTATCATTATCATTATCATTATCATTATCATTATCATTATCATTATCATTATCATTATCATTATCATTATCATTATCATTATCATTATCATTATCATTATCATTATCATTATCATTATCATTATCATTATCATTATCATTATCATTATCATTATCATTATCATTATCATTATCATTATCATTATCATTATCATTATCATTATCATTATCATTATCATTATCATTATCATTATCATTATCATTATCATTATCATTATCATTATCATTATCATTATCATTATCATTATCATTATCATTATCATTATCATTATCATTATCATTATCATTATCATTATCATTATCATTATCATTATCATTATCATTATCATTATCATTATCATTATCATTATCATTATCATTATCATTATCATTATCATTATCATTATCATTATCATTATCATTATCATTATCATTATCATTATCATTATCATTATCATTATCATTATCATTATCATTATCATTATCATTATCATTATCATTATCATTATCATTATCATTATCATTATCATTATCATTATCATTATCATTATCATTATCATTATCATTATCATTATCATTATCATTATCATTATCATTATCATTATCATTATCATTATCATTATCATTATCATTATCATTATCATTATCATTATCATTATCATTATCATTATCATTATCATTATCATTATCATTATCATTATCATTATCATTATCATTATCATTATCATTATCATTATCATTATCATTATCATTATCATTATCATTATCATTATCATTATCATTATCATTATCATTATCATTATCATTATCATTATCATTATCATTATCATTATCATTATCATTATCATTATCATTATCATTATCATTATCATTATCATTATCATTATCATTATCATTATCATTATCATTATCATTATCATTATCATTATCATTATCATTATCATTATCATTATCATTATCATTATCATTATCATTATCATTATCATTATCATTATCATTATCATTATCATTATCATTATCATTATCATTATCATTATCATTATCATTATCATTATCATTATCATTATCATTATCATTATCATTATCATTATCATTATCATTATCATTATCATTATCATTATCATTATCATTATCATTATCATTATCATTATCATTATCATTATCATTATCATTATCATTATCATTATCATTATCATTATCATTATCATTATCATTATCATTATCATTATCATTATCATTATCTGTTGCGAGGCAAGAGGAGAGGAGGGCGTCGGTGAAGTGGAAGGGTAGGAAAGAGGATGAGGTAGGAAAAAGAGGAAGGAAGAGTTTGGAAAGGGAAGGTGGATTGTTGAGCTCTGAGGAAGCGGCCTGCTTGCGTATGCACGGCGTCAGCTCGTCGGACGGGGGGATCTTGTCCCCAGAAACTCAACCTCGCCTGCAGACAAAAACATAAATCAGGCCAGAGGAAAATTAGCGATAAAAAAAGGAATCGGACTAATAACGACACGGACGGACTATTGGCACATCAGGGCACTGCGGATGTTGATGCAGTGTGGCCATTACCCACCCAACCGTAGGAATCCTCGGCCATGTTTGGATTCCTCCAAGATGGTGGATGATCGGTTTCGGATCATACCCTAGGCACCCCTGGAAAATTTACCACTTAGTAAACCATGATTTCTCTTTCGAAATCAAAAGAAAACATTATTTTTCATCCACAACGGCGTTTTGAGAAGTTTATTAAATTTAAAAAAGGTAAGTACATTTGACTTATTATTACGACAAAAAAAAATATTTGGAATTTGAAATTAAAATTAATATTTAAATATCTTTGCAGATAGATTACAGAGAAACATTAACAAACAAAAGCTGTAAACAAGAGAAAAACAAATAAAAACGTGAAGACGACGAGTTTCCCAAGACAAGGATTAACAGCACCCTTTTTGATGCTACACTTAGGCTAAATTGGAACTATCGAATGCAATTTCCCTACCTCGATAGAGCTCTTTAGAGGGGTACTGATAATCTTCAAAAATAATTAATGAGACGCGGACAAACCTAGGAAACTTTTCCGATCACTTACAAAAAAAGGTTAAATTTAAAGATTGCTAGAAATTAATTATTTATATTAAAGAATTGAAAAAGGATTAAGATCTAAAATAAAAATCTCAACGCCACTTAATTTTAACACAAAAAAATTATTCTGCAGTATTTGTTGTTTTATACAAATATAAGGTATATTATGATGGTTTATAATTTATAATTTCTCCTTTCAGGGTCGAGAAAATTGGCGAATGCAAATTTTTATCTTTTCTTTTGTTGTTTCACAAAAACACTATAGCAAGATTTTTTTTTGATTGTACCTGGATTTCCTGTTTTTTTTTTTTTTTTTTTAGACTCACGGTTTCGTGATGCAGGCGGTGAATAATGGCAGAGCACCGGCAAAGATGTGGAATCTTAGTCCAAACGTATAACAAAGATGATGTCAACGATGCAAACGATGTTCTGTCCAGCAGAAAAAGATCCGGACACGGGAGTAGCCAGGTTTGATGTACATCAAAATTCAATAAAAAAGTTTGTGGCGGTCCAGTCCTTCACTGGCAATCTGGAACCGCCAAATTTTAAAAAGGTGTAGTTGGGTATCCCTATTTGAAATTTTTACACTATTGTTAGCACTAATTCAAGAAAGAAAAAAAAAACGTTATCTATCAAAACTCACCCTATAGTGTTTTTTTTTTCCTATTTAGTTTTTCCTTCTTTTATAACATTTGATAGGTATCTCACTCGGCAATTTAAATTTATTTTAAATGGATCGAACACGTAAGTAAGAATACTATTTTTGGGCGTAAAAAAAGGTAAGTATAAAAAGATATATCACCACGCACAATATAGGCCAAAGTATTTTTTTTTATATAGTAGGCACTGTACTATTATACACAAAAGAGCTTAAAGACGTACGCTCTGGTTCGGTCGCCGGAGGAAATTTCAAATATGATATTGGCATACCATACCTATTGGAATTAGCCGTACGAGAATCATCTGATTTTTTTTTTGGTTATTCCTCCCCTCACATCATTCGAATCATCCGATCCAACCTATCCGCTAGTTTTTTTTTTGTTTTCTCATTATTATCATTATCATTATCATTATCATTATCATTATCATTATCATTATCATTATCATTATCATTATCATTATCATTATCATTATCATTATCATTATCATTATCATTATCATTATCATTATCATTATCATTATCATTATCATTATCATTATCATTATCATTATCATTATCATTATCATTATCATTATCATTATCATTATCATTATCATTATCATTATCATTATCATTATCATTATCATTATCATTATCATTATCATTATCATTATCATTATCATTATCATTATCATTATCATTATCATTATCATTATCATTATCATTATCATTATCATTATCATTATCATTATCATTATCATTATCATTATCATTATCATTATCATTATCATTATCATTATCATTATCATTATCATTATCATTATCATTATCATTATCATTATCATTATCATTATCATTATCATTATCATTATCATTATCATTATCATTATCATTATCATTATCATTATCATTATCATTATCATTATCATTATCATTATCATTATCATTATCATTATCATTATCATTATCATTATCATTATCATTATCATTATCATTATCATTATCATTATCATTATCATTATCATTATCATTATCATTATCATTATCATTATCATTATCATTATCATTATCATTATCATTATCATTATCATTATCATTATCATTATCATTATCATTATCATTATCATTATCATTATCATTATCATTATCATTATCATTATCATTATCATTATCATTATCATTATCATTATCATTATCATTATCATTATCATTATCATTATCATTATCATTATCATTATCTGTTGCGAGGCAAGAGGAGAGGAGGGCGTCGGTGAAGTGGAAGGGTAGGAAAGAGGATGAGGTAGGAAAAAGAGGAAGGAAGAGTTTGGAAAGGGAAGGTGGATTGTTGAGCTCTGAGGAAGCGGCCTGCTTGCGTATGCACGGCGTCAGCTCGTCGGACGGGGGGATCTTGTCCCCAGAAACTCAACCTCGCCTGCAGACAAAAACATAAATCAGGCCAGAGGAAAATTAGCGATAAAAAAAGGAATCGGACTAATAACGACACGGACGGACTATTGGCACATCAGGGCACTGCGGATGTTGATGCAGTGTGGCCATTACCCACCCAACCGTAGGAATCCTCGGCCATGTTTGGATTCCTCCAAGATGGTGGATGATCGGTTTCGGATCATACCATCTTCACCGAAACTCAGCTACCCTAGGCACCCCTGGAAAATTTACCACTTAGTAAACCATGATTTCTCTTTCGAAATCAAAAGAAAACATTATTTTTCATCCACAACGGCGTTTTGAGAAGTTTATTAAATTTAAAAAAGGTAAGTACATTTGACTTATTATTACGACAAAAAAAAATATTTGGAATTTGAAATTAAAATTAATATTTAAATATCTTTGCAGATAGATTACAGAGAAACATTAACAAACAAAAGCTGTAAACAAGAGAAAAACAAATAAAAACGTGAAGACGACGAGTTTCCCAAGACAAGGTTTAACAGCACCCTTTTTGATGCTACACTTAGGCTAAATTGGAACTATCGAATGCAATTTCCCTACCTCGATAGAGCTCTTTAGAGGGGTACTGATAATCTTCAAAAATAATTAATGAGACGCGGACAAACCTAGGAAACTTTTCCGATCACTTACAAAAAAAGGTTAAATTTAAAGATTGCTAGAAATTAATTATTTATATTAAAGAATTGAAAAAGGATTAAGATCTAAAATAAAAATAATAATAAAAATTATCATTATCATTATCATTATCATTATCATTATCATTATCATTATCATTATCATTATCATTATCATTATCATTATCATTATCATTATCATTATCATTATCATTATCATTATCATTATCATTATCATTATCATTATCATTATCATTATCATTATCATTATCATTATCATTATCATTATCATTATCATTATCATTATCATTATCATTATCATTATCATTATCTGTTGCGAGGCAAGAGGAGAGGAGGGCGTCGGTGAAGTGGAAGGGTAGGAAAGAGGATGAGGTAGGAAAAAGAGGAAGGAAGAGTTTGGAAAGGGAAGGTGGATTGTTGAGCTCTGAGGAAGCGGCCTGCTTGCGTATGCACGGCGTCAGCTCGTCGGACGGGGGGATCTTGTCCCCAGAAACTCAACCTCGCCTGCAGACAAAAACATAAATCAGGCCAGAGGAAAATTAGCGATAAAAAAAGGAATCGGACTAATAACGACACGGACGGACTATTGGCACATCAGGGCACTGCGGATGTTGATGCAGTGTGGCCATTACCCACCCAACCGTAGGAATCCTCGGCCATGTTTGGATTCCTCCAAGATGGTGGATGATCGGTTTCGGATCATACCATCTTCACCGAAACTCAGCTACCCTAGGCACCCCTGGAAAATTTACCACTTAGTAAACCATGATTTCTCTTTCGAAATCAAAAGAAAACATTATTTTTCATCCACAACGGCGTTTTGAGAAGTTTATTAAATTTAAAAAAGGTAAGTACATTTGACTTATTATTACGACAAAAAAAAATATTTGGAATTTGAAATTAAAATTAATATTTAAATATCTTTGCAGATAGATTACAGAGAAACATTAACAAACAAAAGCTGTAAACAAGAGAAAAACAAATAAAAACGTGAAGACGACGAGTTTCCCAAGACAAGGATTAACAGCACCCTTTTTGATGCTACACTTAGGCTAAATTGGAACTATCGAATGCAATTTCCCTACCTCGATAGAGCTCTTTAGAGGGGTACTGATAATCTTCAAAAATAATTAATGAGACGCGGACAAACCTAGGAAACTTTTCCGATCACTTACAAAAAAAGGTTAAATTTAAAGATTGCTAGAAATTAATTATTTATATTAAAGAATTGAAAAAGGATTAAGATCTAAAATAAAAATCTCAACGCCACTTAATTTTAACACAAAAAAATTATTCTGCAGTATTTGTTGTTTTATACAAATATAATGATATTGGCAACCCTGGTTTGCTAGTGTTAAGTCCAGTTTACGGTCGCTCTATAAAATTTTGCTTTTTACCAGTAAATAAATTATTAATAAAGTTAAAAACGAGTTGCACTAAACCTTATTTGTACACATCACTTTATCCAAGTATTATTTTGGTGAGTTCAATTCATTTTACCCATCGAATTTCAATTAAAAGAACAAAGGGCACGTATATATATATTCGTATCAATAAGTATTAAAAATGAAACGAACACCTCCACCTGCACCGAAATATAACAATGGTGATAAGCAACATCATAAAAGACCGCACAAAGAGTTGACATCAGATTCCCCATCGCACAGTGAAAATACGAGTCAAAAAAATACTGCGGTTGGAGCTATGGAAGTGTTAGAGCTGAGAATTATGATTCAAGAAATAATGTCAACAATTATGGACGACAAAATGAAAGACATGCCAACAAGATCGGACCTTGAGCTAATTCAATCAGAAATCCACAACCTACAAGTAAGCAATCAGAACTTGCAGACTCAAGTGACTCAATTTGAAGCTCGCTGTAAATCCTTGGAGCGCCAAGTGGAGTTCTTAGAGACGAAGGCTAATGAACAAAATGTTGTTGTCCACATACCGGTACAAGTTGATGACAATCCTGGCGAGAAGGCAAAAAAGTGTTGCTTGGAACTGTTGCAAACTAATGATGACAACGTTATTACATCAACAAGGGTGTTGCGCTCGAATAACAACCGTATAGCAAACGTCATCGTCAAATTGAACCGAAGCGAGGATGTGCGACGATTATTAAGTTCTGCTGGAGAGCTACGAAATAGAGGAATCTCCGTCCACAGAGATTTACCCGCATCTGCACGAGCCCGAAGAAGACTTCTTGTTTCATTGCGAACGGATATTTACGCGAAAAACAAATCTATTAAAACTCAAATACGAGGACAAACATTAATTGTTAAAGGCAAAACATTTTATTATGACAGTGAGAACAAATTAAAATGTGACGGCGGCGTGTGCGGAGTGTCAATGTTGAACCAGCTGTTACAATATGACATTTCGGAAGGGTGCGTTCCAGGGACGAGCAAAAATTCGGAAAGAAGTAGTTCAGACGTGGCATCGTTGGTGCCGCCATCATATATTTAATTGTAATGCCGTCTGCCAGTTAAATAAACATAACAATAATAATGTAGAAAAAATAATAAATAAAAATGTAGAAAAAATTAAAAATAATAATTCAAAGAAAAATGTAAAAGTATTAAAAATTTTGTCATACAACATAGCAGGACTCAGTAACAAATATATATATACCGATTTTTTTAGTTTTGTTAACCAATTCAATATATTCTTTCTATATGAAACATATTTAAATAGTAACAACTTTATAAAGTACGAAAACAAGTTTAGTAACTATAACCTGAAAATTATACCAGCAATAAGAAGACATGCAAAAGGAAGAGCGAGTGGTGGCTGTATTTTCGGATATAAAAAAGATATTGACAGTAACGTCTGTGAATTCAAAAGATATGAGGAGGTAATATGTCTAGATCTAAACATTTATGGCAAGAAATTCCGCATATTGCCAACTTATATAAATTGTAACCAATGGGATGCGGATTTCGAAAAAATTAGTGAGTTTGTTACATCGGTAAACCTGGTTGAAAATTTGCTGCTAGTTGGAGATTTAAATGCCAGGATCGGTAACGAAGGAGGAACGGAAAATGATCGAATTGGTATGAGCAGGAGAACGAAAGATGCAACGAAGAATGGAAGGGGTGCAAAGTTGTTGGATCTATGCAATTCTTTCGGGCTCCGGATCCAAAACGGTACCAGTGAGGGAGACAACCAAGGGGAATACACATTTGTTGGTAAACAGGGTAGCTCTGTTATAGATTATAGCCTGGAAAGTGGTGAATGGAGCTCACTTATAACTGATTTTGAAGTTCAAAAAAGAAACTATTCAGATCATATGCCAATTGTGGTAACATTTAAGTGTGGCGAAATGGTACGAGAGGAAATTGTGGCCTTAGAACTTATGCCCAAACTCCAATGGAGGAATACAAAGGCCTCAAATTACAGAACTAAACTGAATTCACTCCTACTGTCCGAGGAGAATTATATGTGTTTGAGCAAAATTGAATGCTTCATAAAGGAGGCGCATAAGATGCCAACAAATGCTTATCGTCAAGAAAAAAAGAAATTTAAAGAACCTTGGTTTGATTCAATTTGTGCGCGAGCGAGAAAATTATCATTTGCTTGGCTTAATGAGTTTAGACGTAGTAACGAATGCTATGCAAAAAACCAATATATTGAACACAATCAAATTTATAAAGCGCTTTGTAAGGAAAAAAGAGTAAACTATTATGAAGCTGAGGCAGAAAAGCTCGCTAGTTGTAGTAATCCCTCTGAATTTTGGAACTTGGCCCGAAAACTAAATGGATCGAAGTATATTATCAGTCGTGGATTGGATACTTCTACTCTACGAAATCATTTCAATCAACTGCTGAACCCAGAATTGTTGGACCCAGTCATGATCTACTATGCCCAACCCTATATTCATGACGAGATTTTAGAAAGTGCAATTTCCCAGCATGAGGTTCGCGTATCGGTCAACGCACTAGCAGATGGAAAAGCGGCAGGTGCAGACAGGATACCAGCGGAATTCTACAGATATGGCACTGATGAACTGATTAAGAACCTGGCAAACATATATAATCAAATTTTTGAAACTGGAATCATCCCTCAGCAGTTTAAAGATGCTTTGATTTTTCCGATTCACAAAAAAGGCAACATCGAAGATCCAGCCAACTATAGAGGAATCTCGTTTTTGAACGCTTCTTATAAAATCTTTACTTCGATTCTACTAAAGCGGCTGAACACGTGGATAGACTCGAATAATCTATTAAGTGAGTCCCAAGCCGGATTCAGGTCGGGTTACTCAACCATCGATCATATATTCGTTCTAAGGAGCATTGCTGAGTCTTTTTTGGAAAAAAACAAAAAGCTATACACTTTTTTTGTGGATCTTAAAGCTGCATTTGACTCAGTTGATCGAAACGCATTGATGTTCAAGTTGTTTGGATCCGGGATGTCGTTTAAGTTTGGACGAGTTATTCAGAACTTGTACGCAGACACGAGAGCAGCGGTATGGAATGGAAAGCAGGTATCTGAATGGTTTCAGACGCAGTCGGGAGTAAGACAGGGCTGTGCTCTCAGTCCTAGCTTGTTCGCACTATTTATAAATGACATCACTGACGCATTACCAGGAGGTGTTAGATATGCTGGAGAGGTCATTAAAGCCTTACTCTTCGCAGATGATATAGTCTTGCTGGCGGACTCACAGCAATCCTTACAGCTTATGATAAATCGACTTTCGGAATACTGTAGACGATGGAGCTTGATAGTGAACCTGAACAAGTCGAAAGTGATGGTGATCAAGAAAGGTGGAGGAAGGTTGAGCTCAAGTGAACAATGGTACTTCAACAATGAGAACATAGAAAGAGTGAAAGAATACAAATACTTAGGAGTATATTTTACCCAAAATTTAAGTATGGAAAAACACCTCAACGAAAAACTACTTAAGGCTAAGACCGCGATCAACGTGGCATGGAAAGAATGTTTCAATAACAAAAACATTGCGCATAGCAGTAAATATAAAGTTTTCCAAGCAGTATCCCAATCAATCCTGTTTTACGCAGCCCAAGTGTGGGGAGCAAAGAAATTTGAGACTGTGGAAAAACTCCTGAGATTTTATTTAAAACGTACATTCCGCCTTCCTTCATGCACCCCAAATTACATGATAATGTTAGAAACAGGCTTATCCCCACTCTTCATACAAACGTTGAAGTTGCAAATCGATTACATTCTGAAAGTACTGAATATGCCCAACAATCGCTTACCAAAAAAAGCAGCTTTACAAGCGATACAAAGCAAAACAGGATGGGTTAGAGAGTGGATTAGGCTAGCAGAAGATACAGGTGTAACTTTAAATCTCAGTGAACAGAGTACATGGAAATCGCCACTGTACCAGATAATTAGGCGTCTGGATGAAAATTTTAGAAATGTGTTCACAGAACAGGCATCCAGCTCACTTCATCGGATGATCTATAGCAGGCTGAATTACAATCTTAACGAAAGAAACTACTTCCAGGACAGAAATACTATAGAGCAAATCTCCAACATGTTTCGGCTAAGAGGTGAACTGCTAAACATTAACTACGTTCCACATCGCGAAGATCTTCCACTGCTCTGTGATATTTGCAA